>WHPX01000013.1:0-105000 GCA_011057435.1 Actinia equina
GCGCGCCTAAGCCTTGATTCGATTTCGAAAGTTTCGATCTTGGAGGGGCAACATTAGGCACGGGCGTACAGCGTTCCACTAGCCCTATACAAATTCTAAGGCGAGTTGGACTATGCATTACCCCGTTTTGTTGGTTAATGCCTAGTAATTTATCTATAAGACTGGTTCTGTAGTGGATCCCACAACCACTTCAACGAGCTACTAGGATAGAGTTTGGGCGAATGGACGTGAACTCTTCACACGCGTAGGAGGCACTTAGTCGAACAGCCTAAAAAGTGCACCACCCCTAAAAAAAGAACCCTACCGTGACGACTAATAAAGACCCATACCGAGCGCCTAAACGGAGAGGAATATGAACCATACTTACTAAAGGCCGGCTTAGCCGCCCGCAGGGCGTTGGTCTGAGCTATTATATATGGCGATGAACAACCCCTACGTAGCTGGAGTAGATGTGTCTATACGACTTACCAGGCGAGAAAAAATACACCCAGGCGGCTTGGGTTGATGTCACTGGATGTCCGTGAATTTGAACTACTCGGGAAAAGAAGTTAATCCTTTGTAGTATTTGCCTTGGCACGAGCAGCCATGCCAACGTGGGCTTTAGGTTTCTAGATGAGAATGGAGTATTACGGCCCATAGCGTGCGAAGACGAACAACAGGGAGCCTGTACATTTCTCCGTAGAACCACCGACGAATAGCGCTGAGAATCTTACGACTTGGACTTTTCATATGGTTACCGACTGTCATGGAAAGGTAAAGCTACAAATACGCGTAGACGACAGTGGGGCGTTTGCGTGAATAGCATAGAGGATCAAAGAGATCAAGCCTTATAACCACGCAAACCATCAGCACTCTTACGGTGCTTAGCCTTTAAATATATGAATCCACATCGGAAGGAAACCCATTACGTTTATCACTTGAAGGATGAAACTTACGATGATCGCGCCTGGTGCGACGTCGGAATGTGGGTTGAAGTTGGTGGTCTTGCATTGATTATTTGTAGCATTAACGCTGTCCAAGCGTATGCCTGTATTATAGGATTTAGGCTGATTGACGAGAATAATGAACCTTTAACGCCCCTTAGAACGTTAACTAATGTTCGGAGGCGTACTCATTTTACGGTGCAACCATATCCATTTAGCGGCGAGTCGTTTCACGCGGTCACGTTTCAAATGGTGGTTAATTGTAAGTATGCTAAGTTACAGATTTACCCCGACGGTAAAGGTAGTAGTGGTGTGGCCTACATAAATAGCATGGACGGGCGCGCCAATAACCCTAATGATGCTTACAATCATAGAACCATTAGCACCATGACTGCCATACCGCTAGTTCCGCATTACCAAGGCGGGGCTAATACTATCTTTACTTATCCCCAGTCGAGGACGCCTCGGTCGCCTGACGACGATAAGCCCGACATAACATACAAGGATAAGATTAACCCTTCATCTTCTTCAGGAGTACCACTCCAATAGCTACGACTAATATCCAAATGTTATTCCCCACGAACTTTAACAGTTCTCCGCCGGCCCTAAGTGCCAAGGAAACAACCGAACCCAGCAGCCCAGGAAGACCGGCTGCCATCTTTTTTCCCAAGTCCGTCAGCCCATTACCTAATTTCTTCACGCCCGCGCCCGTAGCCTTAAGCGCGGACAAGATCACGCCTACTACGGTGCTAATAGCAACCGCAAATGCCAGCGGAATACCATACTTCACCAGAGCTCTTTTACCTTTTCCTTGGTGGTAAGCCCTAGCTCTTTTTCCAGGTTTTCCTTTTGAGTCCGTAATTCCGCAAGGCGCACCTCTAGATCTTCTGTTTCCTTTTGAGCTGCCTCCCTTTCTTCTTCGGGGCGCGCCTGGTCATTGATTATTTCCTGCTGCCGCGCTATTTGCCCCTCCAGGTCTTCGATGGCCTGATCTCTTTGCCGGATTTGTTCCTCCTTAGTATTGATTTCAGCCATTAACCGTCGCCGTTCCACTAAAGAGCCGGCTATGGTGGTTTTGTAGGTTATCGGTAATCGTCTTTAATTAGATCCAACTCCTGCAGGGCGAGGTTAAGAGCCTTTGAGTTTGATTTCTTTCACGTCGAATTTGGGTTCTTTGGTCTACCAGCTCCCCTTATTTCTTGATTTTTAAATTCGACCTCCCTCCTATGCGCGTCGGCAAGCCGCTGGTTTTGCTTCATGTATTCCTCCTCCCTTTCTTCCAACGTTTCCCGCAGCGCTTCCACTGAGGCGCCAGAGCTTTGGGCTTCTCCTAAGTCCTCCCGTGCTTTGTCTAATTCGCGTAAGGCCTGATCCACCTGATTTTCTATTTCTTTTATTCTTTCATCTTGATGGGCGGACTTCTTTTCAGCATCGGCAAGTAGCTGACCTTGCTTTGCATATTCTACATCTTTTTCTCTTAACTCCCTTTGCAGATCCGCGGCACGTTTTTCCGCGTTGGTCCTTTCGGTTAAGTTGTGCAGCCTTTCTAACAGGCTTCTGGTGGCACGCTGAAAGCCTCTTAATCTCAAGACGTCACCCCTAACGTTGCCCTCCTCATCAAAGAGGTTTTGCGGTTTTGTCCAGCGGTCTTTGTCGGGAAATCTTAAGTCTTGGACGCTTATGAGGACTTTGTTTCCCTTTTCCGTGAGCTTTACGTCGTCAGCATCAAAGTTGTCGTAGCGCAGCTCTAGCTCCTGCTTTGCCCACTCTACGGTTTCCCGCGCGGCTGCTTCCGGCTCGCCCATGTTTTGAAGCTCTATGTGCTCACGCGGAAACGTGTACTCGCGTGCTTTGGGATGTCTTAGGGCCTTTGCAATTCTATTCCTTAGGGAATCGTCGACTTGTTGGGTGGGAAGCAGCGGTTCTTCGTCACCGTCGTTAATGTCAGCCTGACCTTCCTCAGTGGTGGGATCGAAGTCGGGGTCTGTTCCTTCTACTTCCATTATATATGATAAGCTCAAAGTTAAATCCCAACGTATTACCTAAGCAGGTTGGCGGACTGAAAGCAGAACGCACCTTTCACCGGGTCACATTCACGCCATCCAGCGCAAAGCCGGGGGAAACGCTGTACGTAGGCGTACCCCGCCTAACGGATAACCTAGTCTTAGTTCCTGGCACCTTGGCTTTAAGGTTCGACCTAGCGGTGCAGTCTGACCCCACAGATGAAAGGATTATCGTTAACAACGTGGGTCGCAACATTGTTTCTAAGATGCGCGTAAAGTTCGCCGGGGAATCCTTGCTGGACTTAAATAGGTACGATCTGTATACCACGTACAAAGACTTATGGTTGACAGCCTTTGACCGCGCGCAAAGGATAGAACAAGGAATTGGTAGTGTCATTCTACGTAAGGTTCGCACACCTACGAAAACGCAACCTACTGACGGCAGCGGAGAAACCGCAGTGGCAGACGCAAAGCGAATAAAGACCGCCTATGGTAGCAAGTATGTCATACCATTAGACTTTGAAGTGATTACGAATCACGGTGTGTATTACCCAAGACAGTTATCCGAGCTACAGTTTGAAGTAACTTTAGCAGATGCTAATAACATCATTGGTGGGCTAAGCACTGCACTTACCACAACAACCCCATACTCTATTACCAACTTAGAGCTACAGTACGAAACGGTGTACAGCGAAGAGCTGGCCCGTAGCGCTGGCATGGAATACAGCTCCGGGAAGGCATTCTTATACGACCACGTAGTAATGTATAAGACGTTTAGCTTCTTGGATAAGACGGATGAGGTTATCAACCAAAGCATTAACCTCCCCCGAAGAAGTCTTACGGGGCTAATGCTGGTGTTTGCTAAACCCTACGAGGCCGGTAAGCGCGACTCCGAAGCCTTTCACAACCCTAACATTACTAACGTCGGCGTGAATATTAACGGAGTCCCAAACAAGGTTTACTCCCAGGGGATAAAGCCCGCAGACGTGTACAGGGAGGCAAAGCGCAAGTTTGGCGACCAAATTAGCCCCGAGGAATTCTTTAAGGATAAGTATGCGCTGTGGATTGATATGCGCACCATCAACGACGAAGACCTGCATGGTCAGGGCTTACGTCTAGTAAATACGCAGGATGGCATAACATTGGAGATCAAGCGCACCAAAAACGCCAGTGCGGGCGACGGTGATAAGATAAACTGCTACGTTTTCGTGGTGTCGGACGCGCAACTGAGCGTAGAAATGAATCAGCTAAAGAGCGTTGCATATTAATGTTAAAATATTTCTTAAATATACAATGCTTCGCGTATTTGAAAACAACGACACCAAACTGCAATGCATAGTGCAAGGCGAAACTTTGTACTTCAAAGCAAAGGAGGTGGCTTTGGCGTTGGGCTATGAGCGCCCTAGAGATGCAATTAGAGCACACGTATCTGAGAAATACCAGAAAAAATGGGTTGATCTACAAGGGGCTGCGAATCACCGCTCCTTTACTACGCAACCAAATGCCGTGTTTATATCCGAACCTGGTTTGTACGAACTGATATTTAGCTCCAAACTACCCAAAGCTGTGGAGTTTCGTGATTGGGTCTTTGAGGAAGTCCTACCCGCGCTAAGGAAAACGGGTAAATATGCAATAGAAAGGCGGTTTGGCGGCCCAAACAAGTTAGTATTCAAGGTCGAAAATGAAGCCGACCTACACGCGAAGGTCGTCGACTACACACGTAGGTTTTACCCCGATTTCATCATAGCGCCGGGTCTTGGCGAGCTTCAAGATTCAGACAGCAAGCGAATAACCTGCTGGCGAAAAGGCTACCAAGCCGGTCAACCCGACCTTTTAATCCTAAATGCGCATAAGAAATACCGCGGGTTGTGTATTGAGTTGAAAACCCCAAAAGGAAACGGCGTCTTATCCGCGAAGCAATCTAAGAAAATCTCACAGCTTGACGTAAATGGTTACCTAACGATGGTTAGCAACGATTACGACATTATCTGCCGTGCCCTGATGGATTACGCGGATGGCATTCGTATTCCCTGTAAGGGCTGTGTAAAGCGGTTTAAGTCCTACGCCACTTTGAAAACGCACCTAAAGATATTCCATAGGTATAATGAAGCTCAGCTTGACTCACTGGCGTGATCTTGTCCACGGTAAAGCATACGAAATAAAAAATTACGTCGTCTTCGAAGACATCGACCGTTTACGGTTAGTCCTCAAAGACTTAGAAGGCAAGGAATATTCCCTTTGGGCGCCGGATTGCGTGCGGTACGTAATTCAGGGCGAGGAATTCACCCACTTACGCAGCTATGGTAAGGTAAATGGCCGATGGAAGTTTGACATTGAAAGAAGAGCCACTCCATCTCCTCTTTGTAGTTAAGCGCGTCTGCTAAAGTCCGCTGCGCTTTAGGATCCGCGGAGCACCAATGCCCCACAAAGGATCCTTCGGAGAATACCCTGTCGCAATGAAGGCAGGTGTATTTTTTACGCGGTTTGGGTATCGGTGGCGTAATGCAGTCGGCAGGTAGTTCGCAAGTAATACAGTCCATATATTGAAAGGGCGATTAGGAATCCTCCTAAGAAGGCGGCTGCGTAGGCTAGCATATACCTTTAAAAGGGGTCCTTATATTTATTAATGTTTCTTCTTTTCTTATTGAGTTCTGCATACCTTCTACAAAAGGGGTCCTTATATTTATTAATGTTTCTTCTTTTCTTCTTAATAAACAATCAAAGAATATTAATAAATATAAGAGTGTGTTTTGAGACTCTTTGCGCAAACTAAGGACGCCTTTTCCTTACCTCCATGTTTTGAGCATGCCAATCATCAAAGCGATCCAAGTACTCCTTAAAACCGCGGGGATGATGCTGCGGGCACAAGCACTGCCAGATATGATCATCTCCTTTCCTTAAGCCGCCACACGCGTCACAGGGCGCACTCCAATACTCTGCGTTCTCCCAGCGCGTACCTTCGGCGCGGTCGAACTCCGTAAAGCGTTGGTCTATTTCTTTCTTACGAAGAGTTAACTTCCTTATGGTTTCCGCTGGGCAACATCTCGCAGCGATATCACCATGCTCCTCGCATACGACGTCCAAATCATAATTACCACGACATCTATGTTGATGCCATGCGTCAGTTAAGAGCTCCCCGCAGCGCGCACACACATCCTTTAAACACACCCTATTTTCTTGGTGGTATTGCAACATTTGGGGCGTGCTAAAGAGCCGATTGCAATCAGCACAGCGTCTTTCCTTAGACTTCAAACACACCCTTCCTTCCACGTGATATCGCAGCGCCTGTTTACTGCTAAACTGCCGGCTGCAAGTGCCACAGGTGGTGACGTTATCCACCTCTTTAAAACATACCTTCTTTTTTTGGTGATACTGCAAAGCCTGTTTGCTACTGAACTCCCTGTCGCAATCCTTACACTTCATTATATAATAAGAATTTATTAACCCTTATAAGGGATACTTAATAAAGTCCTGCACGCTTTCTTTTGCCCTACCGGCCATCGTCAAAAGCGCACCAAACCTCTCCGCGCGCTTCAGACCGCACATTTCATCGTACAATTCCTGCACGCGCTCTTTTAACCGGTCTATCTCCTCCCTTTGCATTTCTATGGTGTCTCTTTTATCTTTTGCGTCGCCGGCAATCCTTCTTACTGCGTCCACTGGGTCCATCGTATATATAATGGATCCGAACCATATTCCCTGCAATGCTCTGATAGTAGGACCCACCGGCTGCGGCAAAACGCAGTTCGTCGTGGAGCAGCTATTAGGACCCTTTAGATACCGCTTCGACTATATCGTGTTATTATGCCCCACCTACGTGAATAACCGCACCTGGACGGGTATAGGAGTGAAAGATGACGACTTCTTTGTAGATATCTTAGATCCTAATGAGTTATCCAGCCATCTTAAGTTTTGGCACAAACAATTCCCCAAGAATACGCAAACCCTCCTTATACTGGATGACATTGCCTGTGGGGACAACGTAAAAAGACGCACTTCCGAGCTCGTTAAACTCGCCTTCAGCGGTAGACACGACAATATCAGCGTTTGGTTGCTCTCGCAGCAGCTTACCAGCGTCTCTAAGCCTTTTAGGGAAAACATAGGCTCCCTGGTCGTATTTTATACTCCAAGTAAGTCTGACCTGGAAACCATCTTAAGCGACTACGGCGGTGAGATATCCAAGGAACAGTTGCATGAATACATGCGGCATTTAAAGACGCACCAACATTCCAAGATGATCTTCTCTTTGAGGTTTCCCTACACGGTTGGAATCTATGATTCCTAATGTATATGGACATTGAGCAGCTCTTAGATGAAGTCCCCACACAGTTAGACGAAAGTAACCTCAAGGAACAACTTAACATCCTTGTGTCTTCGGGGAAGTGTAAAGAAATGATAGGCAAGGAACTTACCCATGAGCAGGTTAATAAGTTGTCGGAAGAGGAAGTCAAGAAGTTCCATAAGAGGTACGAGGCCGCCCTTGCAAGTAAGACCACGGACGCCGTAGCAGACTCAGCCATTAAGCTGGCCACCAAGCTCCTCGGACTTGCGCTGTCCATAGACGACGTGGAGCAACTGCGGAAGGACATAAGCGAGGACTATGTCATCGCCCAAGAACTTAAGATAACCTGCGGGTGGTTGTCTTTGAAGTGCGGTAAGTTAATGGCAGTCGCCTCTGCGGCACTTCACGTAGCTCAGCACGTCGACTTGAAGGAACTTACGATGTCTTGGAAGGACTTCAAGAAGGACAGAGAAGTTGAAAAGGTCTTCCAGGCGGCACTTGCTGATGATCAAGTCGCCTCAAGTACCTAGTTAAGTCATCCCTAAGTACTTGGTCAGGTCGCGCCCAGGTTATTTCCAAGTCGTCCTTAAGTCATTCTCAAGTACTTATCAAGTCCTTCAAGTCCTTAGATATAAATGAGTGAACCAGAGTCGAAGGTAGAGCAGCCCCAAGAGGAGCAGAAAATTACCAAGGTTAAATCTCCAGGCAGAGTTGCCGCGGGAAAGAAGCTCGCGGAGATGAATAGGAAGAACAAAGCAAAGAAAGAGGAAAAGGTGGAAGAGAAAGAAGAGGAATCCTTTATTAATCCTGGGTACGTCATCGGCGCGTTAGGAGTTGCTATAGCAGCAGGTAGCCTCTACTTACAATGGCGGGCAGCAAAGCCAGGGGCGAAATTGGAGCCAGCGCATTACACGCCTACGGAGCCGCCCGTGAGAAGGAGCAAAATCCCTGAAATGGAGTAATAACCTTCTCGCTTTGTAATATAATGTCAACCACGTTATTGAAAACCGTTGAAGAAGCAGCTATCATTACTTCCATCGTTGCGGGTATTGGTTGGGTAGGTAAGAAAGTGCTCAAAGAAGACTTTACTGAAGACCCAAGCAAGAGCTTCGCTAATTTTGCTAAGATGACGGCTGCCGTTGGCGGGGCTATCATGGTAAAGGATTACCTACGGAAGGAAAAGTACCTGCCTAACATATAAATGGCTAGCGTGGTCGCAGGTGGAGTTATTGCAGCTTTAGCATTCACTGGAGCTAATTATGGTGGTCAGTATTTGGATAGATTAGTCAGAGGCGACAAAAGCGGAGATTTGGCCGCTGAGAGGAAGAGACACGACTTAGCGCTGGAGAAATATCAGCGAGACGTGGCGGCTTGGAATGAAAAAAGACAAGCTTACAGGGATTGGTTGGATAAGAACTACCAAGACAAAATGCAGGCAGACAAGAACTTCGAAAATACAGACTACGCCTTTAAACTTTATGCGCAGGCGCACCCCGCGGCATTAACGGGGTTAAGAAAGCCTCAGTTTAAGAATTACTACCAGCCTTCTAAGAAACAAAAAGACAATGAGCTGGTCTTTGTAGGAATCGCAGGGCTGGCAGGAGGCGTAGCTTTGGCGTATCTGCTCTAACGAAGGGAACTGTGTTTCCTGAAATATATGATCGTCTTTTTGGAAAGCGATAAAAATAACTTTACCACTTATTTGAATCCCCCCATTAAAGCCTGTAAGGTTCGGTTGGTTAGTTGGTCTTTGTACAATTCTTGGTATAATTTAATTAATGGCTTTGTCGTTGCGAATGCCAACAAACCAAAAATACCAGATTCCCATTACACCCCTATAACACTGGCTAAGGAGCTAGCAAAGCATGGATATACACTTACCACAGGATTACCCCATGAAATGAAATTCAAGAAAAATAATGGAAGCGCTAATTTGAAGGACAGTTCATTGGTAGAACTCCTGGGCCTTACTAGTACCACGATAAATAGCGGCAGTACATATGATGTGAAATGGAAAGTCGCATCCTCTTACGAAGTCTATTGCGATTTAGTCCATAGTTACAACAATGGAGAAAAGTCTTCTCTTATGTCCAAGTTTCTGCCCAAAGGTAATCCATTTGACCCAGTAGAATACACTCCCATTTCTTTGAGCTATGACTTGTCTAATTTAGTAGAAATCATAAACATCACCATTAAAGTGGACGGAAAGACGGTGGATTTCAACGGGCGAAAGATCAATCTTGTTTTGGAATTCATATAATGGGCCGCGTAGAGGACAAACTCAAAAGGATTTACTATGGGCCTGAAGGCTATTGGAAAGGAGCGTCGGCCATCAAGAAACTCGCGACCGCGGCCAGGGTATCAGATGAAACGGCTAAGAACTGGTTAAGAAAACAAACCCTCTGGCAGGTTTATCTTCCCGTGCCCAAGTACATTCCCAGGCCCAGCTTTACCGTAAATGCCCCCAACGAAGTTCATCAGGCGGATTTGCTTTTCTTACCGCACGACAAGGTGAGAAAAAAGACCTATAGGTTCGCTTTGACCGTAGTCGATATCGCAAGCAGATATAAGGACGCCGAACCCATAACCAGCAAGGATTCTGGGGAAGTCGCAGAAGCCCTAGGTAGGATTTATAAGCGCGTCTTGAAATGGCCTAAGCTGCTGCAAGTGGATGCGGGGACGGAGTTCATGGGCGTGGTTACTAAGACCCTGAAAGACCACGACACCAAGATTAGGAGAGCCGAAGCTGAGTACCACAGGGGTCAGAGCATCGTCGAAAGATTTAATAAGACCTTGGCAGAGCGTCTCTTTGGATACCAGTATTGGAAAGAGCTGGAAGATCCCTCCAAACGCAACAGGGAATGGACCCAGAGGCTCCCCCAGGTCGTCGCGGCTTTGAACAACGAGGCGGCCAGGGCTACGGGAATGAAACCCAAGGATGCCATAAAAGAGAAACACGTGGAACATAAGTCCTACGTCAGAAGTTCGAGGGCGGTCTTCCCCCATGAAAAAAAATTAGGTAATGTCACAGTCCGATATCTCTACGGACCGGGTGAATTAGAAGGAGGATCCAAAAGAGCTACGGATCCTAATTGGTCTTTGGAAACTTACCAGATCCGAAGCGTAATAGCTAAGAAGGGTCAGCCCATCTTGTATTATCTTCACGATGGCCCCACACGTGGGTTCGTCATGGAAGAACTGCTTATCGTGTGATGTCCGAATGCTATCGTATGCACTCCGTCATCACACATCCATCGCTTACCGTCAAATGCAGACAGTGACACCTTCTCCTGCGTGACGTTATGTATCTGATGACCATAGCTGCGCAGGCTGTTCATCTTATGCCGCTGTTCCTTGCGTGTTCGTAATACGTTGAGGTAGGACTCGTGCGTAATGTCCTTCTTAACCACGTACTTTTTTACGCCTTTAGCTTTCTTTTCTACGCCGTCTAACTTTAGCACGCTGTACATCTTTGGTTTCAGACCCACGTACTCTACTATGGGTTTTCCTAACATTTCGTCTTTCATCTTCCCAATTACCTTCTTATTCTTCGCAGAGTAAAGGAAGTGCTCCTTCGGGTAACCGCTGGTGTCGTACTCGTCTATGTCGGGGAGGCAGTCTTTGTAAACGTCTTCCGTTTGCACTTCTAGAATTAGGGAGTCGGTGTCTGTGTACAGGAGGCGACAGCGGTCTCCGTACTTTGGCTTAAGCTTATCGTAGTAGAACTCGTACATAAGCAGCTTCGATAGATCCAGCACCGTAAAGCCTGTGTAAACGGGCTTGTTTAGTAAGAGGTTTGCCCTTTTCATGTGAATCACGTAGAAGTTCAGCATTTCTACGTATCTAACGAAGCCTGGCTGTGACACGTATGCTTCTGCTTCCTCTTTGGTGCTGACTATTTTTACGCTTACGCGCTTGCGGATGTTCTCCATTGTCTTTCCGAACACGCTGTTGTTCATCAGTTTGAAGAGGTTTTTCTCGAAGTCATTTTTCGCTGCGGTACGCTTTTGCGTGTTAAAGTCAATGTAGGGGCGCATCCAGGGTTCCTGCGTGAATTTTAGGACTCTGTGGATCTTCTCTACGCGCATTCCGTGTCGCACGTAGAACTGCAGGTTGCGGTAATGTACCACATACTTCTTCTTATCCATCAGGTTCATAGTTAGTTTCCTGTACGGTTTGTAACCAGGGCACATTTGCTTTTGCAGCGGACTTAGCTGCTTAAATGGTATCTCTATCGCTTCTGGTGCTAAGGGGAACTCATTGTGTTCGTCGTGCAGGCGCTCTGGGTACTCCAGATCCACTTCTAAAACGTAACCCTTGTCTTCCTCCTTTCCTACCTGCATGTAGAAGTCTATCGGCTTCACTGGATCCCATTCGAAGTCTCTCACAGGTAGGTACTGTGACATTGCCCAACCATAAAGGTTATTCGCATCCAGGTAGTAAATGTATGTGGTTGGTTTCTCTGGGTCGTGCTCTACTAAGGGGTTGTTTGCGCGGGCGTAACGTAGGCTGGGTCCGCATACGCCGCCACGAATACCGTCTTCCATAAAGCGGTACATGTCGTACTCCGTTAGGAGATCCAACTGCGCATTTGTCTTCTTTAACAAAGCACTCCAGCTGAGCCCAGGAGCCGTGTAGAAATTAGCGGGATCCAATCCGTAATATTCTATAGCCATCTTTCTGAAGCTTTGGAAAACGTCTGTAAGCAGCACTACGTCAGACCTTAGGTAGATGTCGTGGTAGTCCCCCATGTTCTCACAGGAGTACTTTTCCCACACGTCTAACGCATGCTGGTACTCCTCATCCTTTATGCCGGACTCGTTTAGGGTGCTGTAGAAGCGATCTTTGGGTGGTAGGGACTCTTTGAATCGATCCCAGGAATCCATGTATTCGTATGGGTAGACTCCTTTCCTTTCCGCACCATATTGACTGGAAATGGGAAAGTTGGTGTTATACTTTACGAGGTTTGCCAAGGAGTCCGCCATAAACTGCTGCGAATCTAAGAACTTTAGCTTACCCACAGTTACGGACATGTAGCGCTCTTTGTTGTTGGGTATGCATTTGACGTCGGAGCCGTCTGTTCCTTGTAGTAGCAAATGGGAGTCGTACCCGCGGAGGTTGTGAAAGAACACCGGAATCTCCATATCTGGATTTACTTTGAAGTTTATATTGCATTTCCAATGAGCCGCTCCTCTGTATTTACCAGTGATGTGGCAGTGATCCCTAACCTTATCCACATAGAAATCCTCAACAAATGCTTTGTGGCAGTGAATGCAGTGCGTGGAGGGCTTTCCCGGCTTCTCACCTTTCTTAGCATACTTCCCGCATTTAAAATGAGCTTCTCCTAGATACTTTCCATCTTCATCCCACGCTTTCTTGGCTCGTCTTCCAAACTGAAGAAGCGTATGTTGGCAAATGTGGCATTGTTTTGCCTTGTTAAAAGCCTCCTGGTTCTCTTTGGTAAATTCCATCTTCTTTGGACGTCTTAATTGTTCTCTAATCTCCCCCTCCTCTTCTCGCAATGCTTCTAGAAACTCATTAGCTGCGTTCTTACCTCGGTAAATCACAGGAGGGTTTGCTTTACCGTCTGATCTGACTACTATGTAACCAAAGGAGCAGATCTCGTGTAATCCTACCTTATTCGTGGCACCACGTTTCTGCTCTTCCTTAGTTATCAACGCTTCGAAGTCTGCATATATCACGTAAGGCACTTGCATCTGCTTTTGATGGTTTGCGTATGAAAGCTCTTTGTTGGTGGGCATCTGGATCCGTTGCGCCACTTCTTCGACTCCGCGGCAGATCTCATCGTGTTTCTTTAGGGCATTTAAGGATGTAAATGACAGCAAGCAGCAGTCGCAGAAGTACTTTTTGCCTTTGTGCTTAGTATGTCTGTAGAATAGTCTGCTAATGTGTTTAACCCATGAGTAGTGTCCGCCGTGGTAGAATAAATGTACGCGCTCTCCTTTACTTTTTGACAGAACTAACGGTACTATCGTCTGCTCTCTGACTCCGTAAACGTTAATTGCTAGATCGTTTATTTCCTCAAATATGGGGATGTCTATCAACTGCATGGGAAATTCCACACCATCCCACTCTAAATCGTCTGTGGGATACTTACTTGTCCTACAGGGATCCTTCTCTGCTGGATACAGTGCAGACCTGATTGCCCACATAAAGCATCGATTGTCTTCATTCTTCACGTTTACAATAGCCTTCTTCCTTTCTACCCACGTTGGTAGCGGTACGTAACTCCCCCCTCGTATGGGTACGTACCTGGCCATACTTATCTCTATTCCTTCAACCTCCTCTACTGTCCAACCCGATCCTTCTTTCGTGTAGTTAGACAGCGACTCCATTATTGCTTCTAAGGCTTCACTGAGTGACCTATCCAGATTCGTGGATTCTAATATCACTAACGACTTTGATCGCAACATTGCTGTCGTCATTACCTCGTCTTTTGACAAACTTACTTCTACCATTATGCTCGCTTTCAGGGCTCCTAATTCTTCTATACCTTTTCGGAGAGTCCTTTTAACCTTCCTTTCTGACTGACGCCAAAACTGTCTAACGTCAATCTCACCGTTACCGGGTATTGACACCGTGCTGAAGTTGCTTTGGGATTCCATCTATATAATAGGAAATATTTTATACCTAATACCAAGCACTTTTTAGGTCGTCGTAGTCGTACTCACAGTCCTGACAATGCCAAAACAATTTAACCTTAGTCTCAAACTTCTTACCACATCCACAATCATAACTGCTCATACACTTCGTCTTCATTTTCAAATGCTTTTTCAAATCCGCTTCTTTCTTAAAAGTTCTCTTACATTCTTCGCACTCCATATATAGACTAACATATTTAAGTGCGCTGTTGCCCTCAACCACACTTGGAGTGGGGGTCGTCCGTAGGGGATTTTTGACGCGGGTCTTACCCCGTGTTGAGATTGCGCTGGAACCCCCATTCCCTATACTACTTAGTGTAAATGTGTAAATGTGTAAATGTGTAAATGTGTAAATGTGTAAATGTGTATAATGTGTAAATGTGTAAATGTGTAAATGTGTAATTACTGTGTAAATGTGTAATGTAAATGGTAATGTGTAAATGTGTAATTGTTGTAATGTGTAAATGTGTAAATGTGTAAATGTGTAAATGTGTAAATGTGTAAATGTTAAATGTGTAAATGTAATGTGTAAATGTGTAAATGTGTAAATGTGTAATGTGTTAAATGTGTAAATTGTGTAAATGTAAGTGTAATGTGTAAATGTGTAAATGTGTAAATGTGTAAATGTGTAATGTGTAAATGTGTAAATGTGTAATGTGTAAATGTGTAAATGTGTAAATGTGTAAATGTGTAAATGTGTAAATGTGTAAATGTGTAAATGTGTAAATGTGTAAATGTGTAAATGTGTAAATGTGTAAATGTGTAAATGTGTAAATGTGTAAATGTGTAAATGGTAAATGTGTAAATGTGTAAATGTGTAAATGTGTAAATGTGTAAATGTGTAAATGTGTAATGTGTAAATGTGTAAATGTGTAAATGTGTAAATGTGTAAATGTGTAAATGTGTAAATGTGTAAATGTGTAAATGTGTAAATGTGTAAATGTGTAAATGTGTAAATGTGTAAATGTGTAAATGTGTAAATGTGTAATGGTAATGTGTAAATGTGTAAATGTGTAAATGTGTAATGTGTAAATGTGTAAATGTGTAAATGTGTAAATGTGTAAATGTGTAAATGTGTAAATGTGTAAATGGTAAATGTGTAAATGTGTAAATGTGTAAATGTGTAAATGTGTAAATGTGTAAATGTGTAAATGTGTAAATGTAAATGTGTAAATGTGTAAATGTGTAAATGTGTAAATGTGTAAATGTGTAAATGTGTAAATGTGTAAATGTGTAAATGTGTAAATGGTAAATGTGTAAATGTGTAACTGTGTAAATGTGTAAATGTGTAAATGTGTAAATGTGTAAATGTGTAAATGTGTAAATGTGTAAATGTGTAAATGTGTAAATGTGTAAATGTGTAATGTGTAAATGGTAAATGTGTAAATGTGTAAATGTGTAAATGTGTAAATGTGTAAATGTGTAGTAATGTGTAATGTGTAAATGTGTAAATGTGTAATGTGTAAAATGTGTAATGTGTAAATGTGTAAATGTGTAATGTGTAAATGTGTAAATGTGTAAATGTGTAAATGTGTAAATGTGTAAATGTGTAAATGTGTAAATGTGTAAATGTGTAAATGTGTAAATGTGTAAATGTGTAAATGTGTAAATGTGTAAATGTGTAAATGTGTAAATGTGTAAATGTGTAAATGTGTAAATGTGTAAATGTGTAAATGTGTAAATGTGTAAATGTGTAAATGTGTAAATGTGTAAATGTGTAAATGTGTAAATGTGTAAATGTGTAAATGTCTTTTTTCGGTGGGCAACGTTAATGACATTGACTGTTTATCAAATCGTGATGATACAGTTACAACGCAGTGAAAAACGAATTATAACACATTAAAATTCTTCGAGGTTAACTAAAGTGCGAGTCTGAGAGTACGAGCCTCTGTGTGAGAGCCACGAGCCTATTTTGAGAGCCTTTAGTTTAAGCATACAACTTTTGTATTTTTGAACTTTTTTTTATAGGAGACTACTATCTGGTTCATATTCAGCTACCTGGTGGATGCACGAACCCGGGAGATAAGTTAACTTCCCTAACTATGAAGCCGTTTAAGTTACTGCAACCCTAAGAATGAGCAAGAGATTTAAGTTCTGTTTAGTGAATAGCGTTGTTACACATTCATATTTGTCTGGTTTGAACCTCTATAACAAATTCCACCAGTGAAATTTTTGCCGAGGAAGGCTAGGTCATTGGTATACCTTCAAAAGGATAGTACTTCATGGATTGATCAGCATCCAATGTATTGTAGAAATTGAAATGTATGCTACTTGCTGGATTAGGCCATAAAGACATAATTATAACAAAACTTATCAAAAAGAGGCCCTTTTTCAAAACAACAAATATCTTAAATAGCAAATTGATGACTTTGAAGGACCGGGAATAAGTAGAATTCAAGTAAGTTTTTAGACAAATTCTTTTGTAAGTCTTGTCATTCAGTACTCCAGTTTCGAGTTCTCTGTTGCTCAGTGTTAGCCTCGATTGGGCATAAAATATTCAGCACTGAGAATTAATGGTGCATACTAAAATTGCAATAAAAATCCAATATTTCTAAGCAGGTTTCTAACTAAATGATCAGAGTTTACTTTATTCACCTTTTCACAGGCATCCTCCATCTTGAATTCTTGACCATAATATTAATGTTTTGGCGCGAAATTATGTATTGGCGCATAGTTAATAGAGGGGAATGGTTATGAAACCTATTGTTATATGTCTTTGTTCACTATTTTTTAAGCGTGAGAGTGCACAATCCTTTGTTTTACCATTGTTTTACCATCGTTGGCAATGGCTGAGTGAAAAGACCTAAATCTTTCTTTTGGCTACTAGTTCAAAACACTTAAAGATTTATAAGAGATATTTGAATATTCCTTACAATAATCCCATAGACAAAATTTATCATTACTTATTTTGCAATTTTGGATGAACATAAATAAAACATTGTGCACTCTCAAGACCGGTTCAATATTAAAAGCGAACAAAGACCTGATCACAATAGGTTTCATAACCTTTCCCTTCTAAAAAAAAAACGGCTCGCGGCACGCATATGAGAGACTCGGGCTCGCAGGCTCGCAATTTAGCAACAACCAAATTCTTCGAGATGGCGAGACAGAGGAGATCTGGTTACGAGACTGCCTCAAACTCTTCTAAATTTTTAGGAAACGTGCTGAAAGGCACGCACGTGCAAACGTTTTCTCTGTTGTTGGTATTCATAATGTTCACATTGCTTGATGTATTGTACATTTTACGACCAACCGATTATTGTTTAAATAGTCACAATAATTTTCGGAAAGAGTTTCACGGGTTTTCATGAATTCGTGATGTTTTGACACGGTCGCTGACTTCTCAAACACCATTGTAACTTTGTAGGATACATCATTACCGGGTAGTCGGCTCATTATTCTTAATCTAAACGATAAGGATATATTGTTATCGATTGACTACTGTTACGATACAAATGTAATACTGACACAAAATATAATAAAAACTGACACAAAATATAATACTGACACAAAATGTAATAAAAACTGACACAAAATGTAATACTGACACAAAATGTAATACTGACACAAAATGTAATACTGACACAAAATGTAATACTGACACAAAATGTAATACTGACACAAAATGTAATACTGACACAAAATGTAATACTGACACAAAATGTAATACTGACACAAAATGTAATACTGACACAAAATGTAATACTGACACAAAATGTAATACTGACACAAAATGTAATACTGACACAAAATGTAATACTGACACAAAATGTAATACTGACACAAATGTAATACTGATACAAAATGTAATAAAACTGACACAAAATGTAATAAACTCAAAGACCAAAAAATCTGACTAGTAATCAACATCCTACAATAAGGTCACTCTAGAATGACATCGCTCTTTAAGCTCCTATGCTTTTTGAGTTTGAGTTATTATTTTATTTTCTTCTTGAAGTAAAAAAGAGAAAACCAACTCGAATAAATACGGTATATCCATTAATCAAACTACAACGTGTTTAAAACAAAGTTGTTTGTTCACTCACTTACTCACTTACTTGCTCACTTCCTTACTCACTTACTTATTTATTATAGAAATAATGATAAGTTATAGTGCTTGGGAACGAGGTTATTCCGGGCGAAAGCCCTTATAATTAAATTCGGAAAAATTAATTTCCGATCTCGCTGGGAATTGAACCCACGACCTTCGGAATTGTACTACCGATGCTCTACCAGCTGAGCTAGAGGTGAGACTGAGAACAGGTCGGGGTGAAATAGATGTTAGGTCGCGGTAATTATGATGCAAAGATGAGAATATGTGGACCGCACTAACTTATTATTATCTCTATATCTTCATGTATTTCTTACTACGCGGTCCATATATTCTCATACTTATTTATTATAATGCTTATTTATTCCTATTATTTTGTGTTAGCAACTTTATAACATTTTGTGTCAGGTTTTAATAAATTTTCTGTCAGTATTACATTTTATGTCAGTTTTTATTACATTTTGTGTCGGTATTACATTTTGTGCGAGTTATTACATTTTGTGGCGTAACATACACCAACACCGAATCAACCCCATCCCCTCTGCCACACTCCTCCCCTAAGACATTTTCTTTTAAAGACATAGTATGAGGTGAAATAACTGCCTGCCCAATCCGAATTTAGAGGCACATTAGCTGTCTCATTGAAGCTGTTAACATGCATGCGCCCACAACCAACCATCCCACTCTCCCTATTACAGAAAAGCCCATTGAAATTTCATTGATAGAAATTTAGAATTATGACACAAGGAATTGGCTTACCCGTACTTCACAGGCACCTCCCCAGTAGGCACGCGGCCTGAACGTAAAACCTCTGGTAGATTAGAATCAGCTATGCAAAGGTGCAAAGAGAGGAATTCTTCATGTTTTTTATCATCTCCATTAGGATACAATATCAGATACCATTTGTAGCCACACAACCTGAAGGAAGGACTCTTGAAGCAAGAACCTGTTGGGTGCTTCCGTGTTAAGATGTGATACTCGTGTATCACCCATGTGTAGGTACTCAAAACGTCCTGTGGATATAAAAAGACCATTGATGTGTATTCATTTTTTTTTTCTCTCTCTCTCACTCTCTCGTCTTTATCATCATCATCGTTTATAAATTGAAATGACCAACGGGAGTTTATAAGTAATTTACACAATTATGAAGAAAATATATTACAAATAGTTTAATTACATCACGATATTAGTCTTACATTAACCCTGATAGCAAGACAATTCAAAAGATCCGGAAGCCACGGGCTTATATTTTTGAACTGTTTTGCGGGATTGCATTTAGCTATACTGATAACAAAATCAATTAATCAACTAAGAATTATAAGATATAAATTAGATGATTTTGCATATAAGAAATAAACTTTTAGGGCCTGTTTGAATGAATTCAGAAAAATTCCCTTTCCTTGTTAACGTGAATTCGTCTCATGACAAACCTGCTAATCCACGGTATATAGAGCTCCCCTTAAACCTTATGTTGAAATGAAATGACAACTTGGTAATAAGAAAGTAGCATATTATATAAAAACATAGAGTATACACCTTTTAACCGCATACTCAAAAACGCATTTATAAATTAATTAATAAGTTTTCGAACCCTTTGGAGCAACCATAAACGTTACATACATGGACCTTTAAACCCGATACTAATACTATACCCGATCGTGTTTTTCGGCTACAACTCTTTGCTTTAAACCCGACAAAAAAAAAAGTATTTCATTATATTCTTATGTTCCAGACTCAACTATAGGAAATCAAAGCTGGCGCATGCACCGGTTATGCCCTACAATTCGATTCCTGAACTTGGCATCACTTGTTAGTATGAGAACTTGTTGGGTCTCTGCCTTGATTCAAGGTTTTTTGACAAGGTGATCCGGTTTTCCTCCCGCAAAACCTAACACCCTAAATTTTATATCGAGCTGTGATTTAGGCTTTAATTAATAGTCCAGAGGTTTTTTCAGGGTAAAATCGGAGGTTTAATTTGAAGTCAAGATGTACTTATGCAAAATCTAGTTTTAACATTGTTTCGTTTACTAAAATACTTTGGAACAAGGGAACAAAATACAAAAATAGGATTCTTTTATCTCTTAGTGCACGCTTTTTGAATAAGTAAGTATATAAGTATAAACGCCTTAATGTAAATTCATTCAGTCTAGTAACACCGGCTACCGGGTAAGTTATACCGTTTCTAGATTTGTCGCTTTTTTCTTTAGATAGTAACGTTTTGTATCAGAACTATCTCTTGATTTTGAACATGCAAAAATAACAGAAGATGATGTTAAATGATTAAATGATTAAAGTTCTGAAACCGTAGCCGTAAATTATTTTTGTTTATTTCAAAACAATAATTGATTTCCTGCATGAAACAACCCTTGTGGGATGATCTAAGTCAGTCAAAGCAGGGCTAAAAGTATCAACTTATAGATAATTACCTTAGCTTTGCTTAATTCTTCCTCCAGTTCTGTGTTTTTCAATGTGAGAAATGAACATTGTCTCTCAAGTGAAGAGCACTTTTCGGAAAGTTCATCAAGTTGTCTTTTAAGCATTAAGACTTCTTCTTCTTGTTTTACTTGGAAGTGAGCACGTCTTTCATCAAGTAACACGGTCTTCGCTTCTAGTGACGAGTTGAGAGACTCAACTTTTTCTGACAACGTCACATTCTTCTTTTGAATCTGAGTGTTTTGTGCTAACAGAATCAAAATGTGTGAAGACATGTTGTGTTGTAAGTGGTTTTCGAGGTCTTGAAAGGCAAATTGCAATGAACATCCCTGATCTTTAAAAGGACAACCGACTACTCTCATTTTACAGGTGTTGGTTACGTGATTATGCAAATCTTTCCTAAGAAAAAAAAAGAGATGAAAATATGTTACCACCCATTCTCATGATTGCGGAGTCTTTGAGCCTACACTATATTCCAAGGTCTTGGTCAGGTGTCAAATTTCAGGAGCATCAATCTCTCATACTGGATATCTAAGCTAGCATAATATCCGAGATCTAGGAGCCCTGATAGTAGGAGCATCCATCCCTTATACTTGATGTTTTAAATAACATATTCCCAGATCAGGAGCCCATTCTTAATAGCATCCATCTTCAATACTGTGTATCTGAGCCAGCATATTTCCAGATATGGGTACCAATGTTGTTAGATAGCGGGATTCCTGTATATACCCGCCTGGCTGCTAAGCGGCGAGAAGGTTGGCCGACGTTTTGTAATCGTTTACTGTTGTTCAAGTTGGACATTATTATGTAATCAAAACGTTCCTAAAACATTACAAATGTAGTAGCACTATCTTCGTATTGAGCTAAACGGTCAAATACGTTGTTTTTAGCTAAAAGGGGATATCTCCTTGCAAGCACAATTCCAAAAGACTTTAAAAGATCAAAATACCAGAGCACTTGCAAAATACCTGGTACGGTATATATGTGTTTTTTTTCGAAGGAGGACTACCAAGTTGACCTTACCTTTTAATCCTTGATGTAACATCGGGTCCTAACAGTCTTTTCTCAATACAGCTGTTAGGACATGTCAGTCTTACTTCAGGACATTCATTTCTCTTGTGATTCGGCAGGTCACGTCTGATCAGAGTCACACCACAATGCTCATCACACTCTACCAATTTATGGTCGCATATCTTATCATGATCCTCCAGCTCTCTTCTCTGCATGTTGGTGTTGCAGTTCACATTAGCACACTGTACTTGTTGGAAAGGACAAGTTTCTCTATGTGTATCGAGGTTCTTCCTCTTAGTGCTTTCCTCACAACCGTTAGGGCATGAAAGTCTTACTTCAGGGCAATCATCTCTCTTGTGATTCGGCAGGTCACGTCTGATCAGAGTCACACCACAATGCTCATCACACTCTACCAATTTATGGTCGCATATCTTATCATGATCCTCCAGCTCTCTTCTCTGCATGTTGGTGTTGCAGTTCACATTAGCACACTGTACTTGTTGGAAAGGACAAGTTTCTCTGTGTGTATCGAGGTTCTTCCTCTTAGTGCTTTCCTCACAACCGTTAGGGCATGAAAGTCTTACTTCAGGGCAATCATCTCTCTTGTGATTCGGCAGGTCACGTCTGATCAGAGTCACACCACAATGCTCATCACACTCTACCAATTTATGGTCGCATATCTTATCATGATCCTCCAGCTCTCTTCTCTGCATGTTGGTGTTGCAGTTCACATTAGCACACTGTACTTGTTGGAAAGGACAAGTTTCTCTGTGTGTATCGAGGTTCTTCCTCTTAGTGCTTTCCTCACAACCGTTAGGGCATGAAAGTCTTACTTCAGGGCAATCATCTCTCTTGTGATTCGGCAGGTCACGTCTGATCAGAGTCACACCACAATGCTCATCACACTCTACCAATTTATGGTCGCATATCTTATCATGATCCTCCAGCTCTCTTCTCTGCATGTTGGTGTTGCAGTTCACATTAGGACACTGTATTTGCTGGAAAGGACAAGCTTCTTTATGTTTGGCAAGTGCCTGTAGCTTTCCAGTCCAGTCACATTTCTCTGTAATTAAGGCCTTTGCTTTAGATGACACAGTGCGGCATGATCGAGATCATGGACTGGACTGGACCCGAGAAAACATGGACCAGACGTAGAAAACATGGACCGTGGTAGAAAATATGGACTCCGGGGTTCAGACGCATCTGGAAACCTAATCTGTATGTCACTGTTGACGATCATCATATTGTAACAATTTTTTTAACAATTTCAAAATTTAATACGCAAACTATTCGTGCCAGTTATTATTCTAGTAAGGTGACCGTCGACATTTTCTATCTTTAAAATGGCTGTAACGTGCCGCATACTCTCTATAGTTTTATAACGATATAGTTGCTCAACTAGAACAGCTTCTTAGGCCCAGTTTAGACATCGAAGCTCAAACAATAGCTCTTGACATTTGCCAATAATTTCGACACATGAAATTAGATGTCTAAACCGTTTCAATAACATATTTATAATCAAAGTAATGTTGTGCCTAGTTCAAAAATTTTTATGGCCCTACTTATCTAGGAAACGTACACTTAAGTGGAACTGTCTGTAACGATCAAGCAAAATACAAAATCCGTGGCAAATCTCGAAAACTCGATTTCGCGCATACTTTCAAGTTAGATAGGGTAATGTATCCTAAGAATCGCTGTATAGTTGGTTTGATCAAATAACGCTTTATTATGGAATTTTTCAAACACTCCCGAAAACGCCGTTCGCGACAGTAAATTTTGACTCAACTTTCGCGGCTGCTGGACACAAAATAAGCAACACTGGGAATTAAAACAACCCATATTCTTAAAGAACAATCTATTGAGTACAATATGCGTGGCTTTGGGATCAATTGTACAATTTTAAGTTAACAAAATAATTTTATTCGCTAGACGGGTGTTTAGAGTATCAAAAAATAGGTCTTACAAAAATATTCATTCTGAAAGTGCTTAACCTCTAAGTCGCGTGAATCCTCGCTGGTTGATTAGTCAGATGTTGGTCTTTCTAGTGATGTAAAGAAATTATTGAGCAAATGATTGTGTGTCACGCAGTACGTCTTCAAACTTTGGTCAAATTACTCATTTCTGACCTCTGGCCGCTTTCTATAACAGACAAGATACTAGTGTTTATAAGTAAAATATAAACTCAAAAACAAGCCTAAAACACTTTTATAGCCTTAAATGATGTAGCGGTTTAAGAATTCTTACCTGGCAAACTCTGAAACCTGGATTTTTATAAATGTTTTTAGACGCAACATCGTTCTGGTTTCTTTCATTACCGACTCGAATTTGTCAACGGGCGAGTGCCACAGGGAGCCCATCCATTCTTGTTGTGGTGCAAAACACAGGAAACCCAGATTGATTAAAAATCGTTTTAATTTGTTTTAATGATGATGCAAACACACACAATAAAAGATTTCACAACTATTCCAGTAATAATTAACATTAGTAAGGTTCTACTGCAGTTTTTTTCCCCTCTTTATTAGTCATTCATATTAAAGATTAATATGTAATTCAGTAAGTTTTACTGGAATAGTTGTGAAATTTTTTGAAATTTTTTGCCCAGAAGCCGCGAAAGTTGAGTCAAAATGTACTGTCGCAAACGGCGTTTTCGGGAGTGTTTGAAAAATTCCATTTTTTTCCATAATACTATACAACTATACAGCGATTCTTAGGATACATTACCCTATCTAACTTGAAAGTATGAGCGAAATCGATTTTTCGAAGTTTGCCGTGTTTTACTCGATGGTTACAGACAGTCACTCTTAATGCTTTTAAAGACAGACTTAGATTTAGATCTCACCCACTAAAGTTATTTATTCAATTTTTTACTAATCAAAAGGAGATGCCTACTAGTATTTTCAGCTGAGTATTTTTGAAGACCTTGAAGGGAGAATAAAGCATTCTACACTGTGCACGTATTATAGTCTACTGTCTTTATCGGCGACATACAGATTAGGTTTCCAAATGCGTCTGATCCAGAGTCCATATTTTCAACCACGGTCCAAGTTTTCTACGTCCGGTCCATGTTTTCTCGGGTCCAGTCCAGTACATGTTCTAGACCATGCCGGCACAGTGCACGTTTAACCCATTTGAATATATTATCACCACCTCCATCAGTAATCATTCTCATTACTCTTATCACCACCTCTATCAGTAAACATCCTCATTACTCTTATCACCACACTTCTATCAGTTATCATTCTTATCACTATTATCACCCCAGTTGATCTGAGGAAAGCGAATTAGCCAATCAGAGCGCATTTTGTGGTCAGCGAGAAAAAATCCATCCCATGATAGCTTGCGAGCGTTTTGTTGTTTTCAAAAACAAGATGGTGGACGTGGCGAGGAGACCTAAGAAATAGTCCATCAGCTGACCCTCAAAATTTGCGCTCTAATACTCACTTAAGGGGAACGGATTAAACTCATTTTATAATATTCTTTGACTATTCAGGATTACAAAAAGGTATGATGGCAAATCTGGAACGTCAGCTTTCATGTTGAAATTGACATTTGAAATGAAAGAGTTTTGCGCCAAGCATCCGTCATATTGATCTTTTACAAAAGCCTATGTTTCAGTTATTCATTAATGTAATGAATGATTTCTGCATTCAGTGTCTATAAAATATGAATATTAACAAAGTTGAGTATCTACATCGTATATGTAGGTTGAAGTGATGTCACTCTTACGTCATATATGACGTCATTTCTTTTGTAATAACTGCATGATTTGAAATATATTGTTGGATAGCTGAATAAAATGTCTTTTAAAGTCTATCAAAGGACAAAATTAGTGTCTTATTGTAAAAAGTAAAGCAAAAATACCAATTTAACTTTCAATCTCGTGAGATTAGAAAAGAAAATTATGAAAATAGCATCATTTTCATACTCATACCCATGCCCCTCATCTCTCAGAATTCAAGATGGCGTCTATTATGAACGTAGGATGAACGTATAGATCGAGTTTATGGCAGATTTATGTGTTATCTGTGGCAAACGTGGGTTAGATTTAACAACTTTAAGAGATGAAAGGTCATGGAAAACATTATACCAAGCAGCTGTGATACGAAGTCACAAAACTGTCTTAGAACTCTCATCTGGCGACGTCCCTAGAATACCTGTAAAGTATCACCGGGCATGTAGATCTGAATTTACTCACAAAAGAGATCTTCAAGTCAGAAATGCTGAGGACATCAATGAAGATTTACCATTAAGAAGAAGCAGAAGAGATGTAAGCCAAGTAAGTTCAACAGTTTTGCCAAATGAATGCCTTTTTTTGTAATAAGTCAAAATACAAGGCAAACTCAAATACCAGGGAAAAATTGCATAGTGTCCAGGAATTCAGAGCTGATGACAAGATCAGAGAATGTGCTCAATTACATATACAAAAGTGCACTTCAATGAGTGAGGTAGCTAGATATGTAGTTGGCTTATGTACTAAAGATCTAATATCAAGTGAAGCAAAGTACCATGCTTCGTGTTATAAAGCACTTGTACGAATTATCTATTCAAGCAATCCCGATGAAAATGAAAACTGTAATTCTAATGAATTCCAACCTGTTTATGATGTCATATTTAGCTTTTGCGAAGGACTTATTGACAATCCTCGTAATATTGAACTCAGGGAAATAAGAAAATTGATGACTGATGAGGCCCAAAGATTGGGTGTTAACATTACTGACTCCCATGGTAACAATCTTATTCGTAAACTTTCAAGCATGTCTGAAGAGCTTCAGTTCGTTCTTATCAACTTAATAAAGTGTTGGTGTATCCATGTACGTTAGATATGCAAACTGTAGTAATTGACAATTATAAGTCAAAATGTGAGTTAAACTCATTTTCCTCAAATAGAGATAACACTGAAAGAGTAGTTGAAGTAGCAAAGCTTTTGAATGACGAAATAAGAAACTATAAGGTGAACATGTCATGGCCACCTACAGAACAAGATTTAAGAGCTGAAAGGGTAGGTTCCTACATCCCTGATCTTTTAGATACATTCTACACTGTTTTAATATCATGTCAAGTTGAAGGCGAGAAGAACAAGAAAGAAGAAACTTTAAGACTTAAAAATTCTTTTGCTCAGGATGTTGTATTTTCAGTCACAAATGGAGCTATCAAGACCCCCAAAAGTGTCCTTTTTCCCTGTGTTGTAAAAGCGCTTTGCAACAATACTGAAATTGTGAAGATCATTAATAAATATGAACATGGTGTAAGCTATGACCTTGTTGAAGAGATTGATACTGAATGTGCATTAGATATCATCAATGAGCAAAAGAAAAATCGTGTCGTCATCACAAAAGAAGTGAAACAGGAAGAGATTAATCCCTCTACTGCTCTAATGATTGCTGACAATATCGACAGCTTAGAGAGCACCCTACGTGGATCAGGGACATCTCACCGCGTGAATTCTATTCTTGTTTGGCAAAGGAAGAAAGAAGAAAATGCAATTCAGGAGCCAGAAGGAAACAATGAACCGCCTTCAAAAAGAAAGTGCAGGAGGTCTTTGCCATCAACCATCGTAGCAAGAGAAATCCCTGAGTACTGTAGTGGAAGGCGTATTGGACCAGGGCAAATGAGTCATGTTGCAGACCTTGGTGTAAACTCAACGTACGAAGAAAAGTCCCAGTCACAAATAATGGAATATCTTGTCTGGATTGAATTGCGAAAGCTGAAGACTCACCCGTTATTGCTAGTACCGGGTTGGACGGGTTTCAACATCAAAGTTCGAGAAGGCATGGTTGTCATGGAAAGTGAAATAAGTTACTTAGATACGCTGGATTCTCCTGCTACAGATCTAAGGATTGTGTATGAAGTGCTCTGCAGAGGATGCGAAATACGAGATAAACTGCCCCTTAAAGCCGTTGTTTGCGTGTTTGATCAGGCGTTTTATGCAAAAGCAGCGGAAGTATACTGGAAACATAAGACATTATTCAAAGGTCTTGTGCTAATGATGGGTGGTTTTCACTTGTTAATGATGCTGATGGGTGTGATCGGAAATCGCTTCGGCGATGCAGGACTTAAAGAGCTCGCTGTTGAAAGTGACACCTTGGCAGAAGGCTCTATCGAGGAAGTGTTAAGTGGCAAGCATTATAACCGTGCAGTTTGTCTCCACAAGATCACTTATGAAGGAATGATGCAAGTTCTAGTTGATGAATTCGAGTCGTCACTACCAGCAGCTTCTTTGGCAATGGTTAATGATGAAAAGCGCCAAATGGAGAAACTTAAATTAAGCATTGGTCCTAAAGAGTTCGAAGGAGTTCTAGACAGTCAAGAATTTTCTAGATGGAAGAATGAGTTTTATGTGTTTGTAAATGATATCAAAGAGAAGGGGACTGATTTAGCACGTTTCTGGTTGTCATACCTGCATCTCTGTGAACTTTTGTTAAATCTTATCTATTCAACACGAACTGGCGACTGGGAACTTTATCTTTCCTCTGTTGAAGAAGTCATCCCTTGGGCGTTCGCCTACGATCGTCAGAACTATGCGCGCTACCTGATTCCATTTCTAAACGACATGCGTAGCTTACCAACTACCATGCCCGATGTACATAAGTCATTTCAAGACGGTCACTTTTCTGTTCAGATGAACAAAGACAACCCATTTGGTCGCAATGAAGCCGACAAAGCGATTGAGAATACAGTAAACAGAGAATGTAAAACTGGAGGAGGATATGTTGGATTTAGTGCAAATTTCGCCGCAACTCAAAGGTGGATTTTGAATGACTCGAGAAGAAGCAAGTTCAGGAAACTGCTAAGAGAACACTTGACGATGACTCCCAACAAGGGATATGTTCACAAAGAGCTGGCTCCCGCACGAATCAAAACTGATTCTAAAGCTGTTGAGCAGATTGTGTATAACCTAACAAATGTGGTCACTAACCCGTGGTCAAACGATGGAGATCTTATCAACTTGTCAACAGGAATGACAGCGACTCCTGATGTCCGGGAAGACTTGTTGAAAGCTAGAGAAATAGGCAAGGCAGCTATGAGAAACTTTGTGACGAGTCGATGCTTGTCAAATCCAGCTAAAGACTTTTTCGATCCTCTTAAGAAAATGAAGCTTAAATCGTTCAGGAGTATGAAGAATGTCACAAATGTTCGTGCAAAAGATCTTCTGCTTCCCTTACAAATGGAACGAGCTTTGTTTTCAAGAATGGCGTTACTTAACCAGTTCCGGAAGATTGACATGAAAACAGTCTTCACATATCCTCTTGGACCACTTCCCTGGTCTCTTATCAGATCCTTATGGCCTGCCATTTTCGATGGTATGGCTGTACTTCAGAAGCTTAAGATTCCTTCCGGAGCAACATTTGACGTTGTTTCAGACAAGATTTTCCTTGCTGTCACATCTAACTCAAGCAAACGAATTGATGTTGTGTTTGACGTATATCGGGATACATCGATAAAGAACTTCGAGAGGTCAAAACGATCATCTAATGAAGGAGTCAAGTACAAGAACATTCTACCAGGTTTCAAAGTGAAGTCGTGGAATAAAGTCTTAAGTGTTTCTTCAAACAAGACAGAAATTGTGAAATTTCTTGTGGCTCAGTGGAAGAAAGACGAAATCCGTAGCAAGCTCTATGACCGTTCATTATATGTCACTGTTGATAACGAATGTTGGGTGATATCTACAACACGTGTCGAGAAGGTTCCAGAACTGCAGTGCAACCACGAAGAGGCGGATACCCGCATGATACTTCATGCAAAGCACGCTGGTGGTAAGTGCATCATTCATGCTGATGATACAGATGTTTTGGTACTCCTAGTTGGCCATAATAAATCTCTTGGACAATGCTATATAAAGAAAGGACATGGTTCTCAAAGCAGGATCATCGAAGTATCTCTTGTTGTAAATAATCTTGTCAAACAGCTGAGCCCCGGTATACGTGAACAAGATTTCCTAGAAGCTCTCATTGGTATACATGCGCTGACAGGATGTGATACCGTCTCCGCGTTTTCCGGTAAAGGTAAATGGAAGCCTCTACAGTTGCTAATGAAGAATGACAATTATGTCAAGGCGATGGTGAAGGTAGGACGCACGTGGCTGGTGTCAGAAGACACTTTCAAAGCTGTCGAGCAACTGGTTTGCCACTTGTACGGAAAGAGCATCCAGAATGTAGATCTGCTCCGCTATGACCTTTACTGCGCGAAGGGAGGGAAAATCGAACCAGAAGCTCTACCACCATGTCGTTCGTCCCTACGCCTGCACGTTGCACGTGCCAACTATCAAGCGGCCATCTGGAGAAGAGCTATCATTGAAGTTCCTGATATACCGTCACCTAATGGACATGGTTGGAAGGTATCTGACTCAGAAAACACTGTAGAATTCGTCTGGCTGGGATCAAAGCCTGCCCCAGAAGAGGTCCTAGAACTACTCTCCTGTACATGCAAAAGATTCTGCACTATCGAAAAATGCTGCTGTTTGAGGGTAGGACTTAAGTGTACTGACATGTGTACTTTACAATGCGATAACATGGCCACAGATGACGAGTTCGATTCTGTTGAAAGCGAGAGTGATGATGAAGATGATGTTTAATTACGTTTAATAACGTCTAAAGAAAAAGAAAAGGTAAATCACAGAAACGTGAAGTAAATTTTAATAATGTACATTTGTTCACATTGTTTTATTACATTTTTTTGCAGTTGACGTTGTGTGATTCTGATAGCTGTTGACCACATGAAGTTCTCTTTACTGAAGCTGTTATGTACATATATTATTGAGTTAGGAAAAAACAAGAAAGGTAATAGAACGAAAAGAGCTATTTTCAAACATGTTCAGTTAGTTTACATCTTTCTTTCCTTTCTTTTGCAGTTCTACTCAGCTGTTAGATACAAGGGTGTAAGGCCAGATTCGGTTGCGTTTGAAATATATAACTTTGCTACAGACATGTTCTATTTGGTATTACAACGACTGAAAGTTCTGAAAGAGGTAAAAGTTGGGATCCGAAATATATATTGTTTGCTATCAATATAGAATTTGTTTTTAAGAGAAATATATAAAAATGAAGAAATGTACATTATTAGTGCATTTTGATATCATACGAGTGACGTCATAAGGCCACAAACCATGAATCTTTTATTCAATGGTACTTCAGTTTCATTGTAAAGTAAATTTCTAAGCATCAACATCAATATGTAATAGATAAAACATTCATCTAATGGATATAAAATTTAAGCACACTTAAATAGAACTTAATGGAATATATCAATATTTAGGTTAGAGATGACGTCAGATATGACGTAATGCTGACGTCATTTATCCTTACGAACAATGAATACAATTTGACTTATTCATATTCACTACTAGTTGAACAATAAATGACGAACTATTCCTCATAATAAATGAATAACGCCGCTTTAGCTTTACCGACAAAAATAAAATGGCGGCCATTGAGTGAACGTAGGATTGAAATGTCAATTTCAACATGAAAGCTGCCGTTCCAGATTTGCCATCATACCTTTTTGTAATCCTGAATAGTCAAAGATTATCATAAAATGAGTTTAATCTGTTCCCCTTAAGTGAGTATTAGACTCGGGTCAGCTGATGGATTAAAGTTAACAACTCGTTTTTACGTGACACTTAGCTAGCCAAACACTCATAAACTCTATCAAAAAATGCCTCAGAAGCCTTTATTTGGTTGATATTTTTGTCATTAAATGTATTTTGAATTCAAAAGACATTGAGCGGGCGAATTTTTGTAATTCAACTCATTTGAACAATTTCCTGTTTACGCGAAAAAATGGATAACTATTTTTCATGATTCGACTGCCTGGACCTTCTCATGCCTTTCTGTTAACATATCTTTGAATGTTTGGTTAAGTTGTGAAAAGAGTTTCATATTCTTTTGTCAAAAATTTCCAGACTGAAACATATTTTTGCACAAACGAGGTAAAGCAAACAGTGCTATTTCTTCATCTGAAAGTCGCTCCAATACCTCTTTTACTCTTGAAAGTCGTGTACGTTCGGGTAATTCGCTAGAAAAAAGCTTGTCAACAGTTTCTTTTGCCGTTTCTGGCTTTTTTCGTTCAACATTGGCAGGTTTATGAGTAACGTTTTCACGATAGTGTTTCAATAAGTTGTTGTACGACCGGTATGAACAGCCACAGCCACCATAGTGACATTTTAAATCTTCAGATTCATCCATAAACCATTGTTATGAACTTTTAACAATTTCTAGCTATATTTTAAGTAAAAAATAGTAAAAAACAAAACCCGCTACAGCTAACATACATCCGGAAACTTCAAAACTACTGTATATCTAGGTAAGCTAAGAAATGTATTTCGATTGAGTAGAATAAAAGACAAAAACTCAAATAACACAGCTTATAATCTCAAAAAGTTTAATAAAAGAGCCTCTTTACTTTCATCGTCAGAAAGTGATTTTACAAAGTTAAAAATATAAACAAATCCGGGAGAAAAATTAGTAATAAAGTAACTTACAATCTTAGCTGGAAGAATGCGAGATCGCTAAATAGGTCCACAACAACGGAGCTTCTAGGCAATTAAACAAATGTTTAAGTCTTTTCTTTGGTATTTCAAAGCTTCTGTGCTTGTAAAAATGTTTAAAAGATAGTTCAATTGCAGAACTGTTTCGTTTATCACCATCCAAACGTCAATGGCGGACTTCGAATCATCAATCACTGGACACGTTTTTGCGCGCAAAGCTCTATGGGATGGACTTTTCTTCGACTACCGCGCGCGACGCCTGGCACATTTTAGAGATCACCTGGCCAATTTGTATAGGTAATGACACAGTTTCGAGTTTGACTTGGGATTAATTTGCACAACTGTGTTTTTCAAAGAGTTGAAATTGCACGAGACCGTAAATCGTGTTATAACTTATAAATAACATACATGAAAAAATTAGTATAGGTAATAATATAGTTTCGAGTGCTATTTGGAAATAATTTGCACGAGTTTGTTTTTGAAAGAGTCCGTAATTGCGTGAGGCCGTAGGCCGCAATTATTACCTATTAATAGTATACATAATAACAAATTTCAACCAAATTAGATAGCAAAAAGACGTGTTGGAAAAGATGCACGAAGCGAAGACTAACTCGTTTGTTTTGCGATTATTTTTGTCAAAAATCGGTTTATAAAACAATATTTTATTTACAAAACAGGAAAGTAATAGGAATAACAAATCTACTTTTGTTCTTTCATAAGTTTAATAACATATATGAAAAAACTATCTCAATTCTGATTGGCTAAGAGCAGTGCTGTTTTAAGGAAATACAGTGCAGAAAAAAGGAAATTAGTGCAGAAAAAAGAAAATCAGTGCAGGTGTTTCTCGATGATGATTGGCTGAGTAACAATGGAAACTGAAATTAGCCAATCACAGACGACCTAGAAAATAGAGGAAAAACCAACAAGAAGTTGGAAGTGGAAAAGACAAAATCTTAAATATATATATTTTTGCAACTGAAAATACAATAGAGGAGCTCAAAAAAAGCTCTAAAAATGAAAATACATCTAGAAGTACATCCTTCTGGCTCAGTGTGTGGGGAAAATGGTGCATAGAAAAAGGAGTAAGCGACGAAATCCATAATTACGAGCCGGCTGAACTCAGCATTTTACTCGAGAGATTTTACGCTGAAGTGAAAAATAAGGACGGGAAAGATTATGAGCCAGAAAGCCTTAAAGTTATGATGACGTCCCTAGATAGGCACCTAAGAGATAAAGGGTATAATTTCTCCATTATACGTGACAGAGCCTTTATCTCGTCTAAAAATGTATTGGAGGGAAAAGCAAAACGACTACGCGAGTCTGGCAAAGGAAAGCGACCAAACAAAGCAAGACAAGTGTCGAAAGCGGAAGAGGAAGTACTTTGGTCAAGCGAAAAGCTCAGTTCCAAAACGCCCGAAAGTCTCATTCAAACAATGTGGTGGCTACTTACCCAGTATTTTGGTTTGCGGGGAAGGCATGAACATCATGGGATGAGAATGGAGGATTTTCGCATTAGTCAAGGCGATGACGGCATGGAGTTTGTAGAATTTGCCGAAGGACCAACCAAGGACCAGGCAAGGTGGTTTGAATTCAAAAGCAAGGCAATTCCAGCCAAGAATGTTCGAGACAGGAGGCGAAAAATGTCTAGTGCAATTGTTTCGAGAGTATGTCAGCAGAAGACCCCAAAATATGCAGTCTGGTCCATTTCATCCCTCCATAAAAAACCACAGACGACCAAACGACAACATTTGGTACAAAGTTCAACCCATGGGAGTGAACAAGATCAACTCGATGATAAAGGAAATCGTTTCTGGAACCAGTCTTGAGTCAAGTGACAAGAGATTTTCAAACCTAAGTGCCCGTAAAACAGTGGTGGGTAAGTTGAAGAAAGCAAAACTTGAAAGAGCCGCCATTGCAAAGGTAATCGGTCATCGAAATGTGCAGTCCTTGGATGACTATGACGAAGCAGATGAAGATGAGCAGAGAGAGCTTTCATCGGCAAATCAAGAAGGAACAACTCCAAAGATCTGATTTCAGCTACTTCATACGATTTCCTGTACAAACCATGTTAAGAAATCTTTTTTTTCCATCTCCAAAGTTTCAAATATTTGACATTTTTTGAGAAAACAAGTAAGCATATTGCGAAGAAATTCTGCAAAACTTACATAAATCATTAAATATCCTCTTTTTCCAATTCCTAAACCCTCAAAGGAAAGTTGAATAAGCTGCTTTCTTTGTACAGAAGTATTATTTACCTCTCTACGGATAAAGTAGGCGAAAGCTCTTGTTTAAGTTTTAGTAACATCAAGTGTCTTGCTTCAATTTTCGTGCCAAGTGACTTTAACAGCTGTAAGATGGACGAACGGATGTTTTCTTTCCTTCTAATTCCCAAAAAAACGAGCATCGAATCCTCCTTTTGCCATTCTCAACCTTTCTTGCTGATTTTAAACTGATGAAGCTTGAATTTTTTAGCATTTTAGCATGAATCCATCTTTAAGATGAAAATCCGCCATCTTGAATTATCGGAGAACTTCCGGAGAAGGAAGGCTGTTCTGTTGCTATGGCGACTGCTATGATCTGATTGGCTAATTAAATTTCTATTGTTTTTTAGCCAATCAAAATCCTAAAAATTTGTAATCTGCACTGGTATTTCAGAGTTTTGTACTGGTATTTCAGAGTTTTGCACTGGTATTTCTTTCTTTCTTTATTTATTTATTTTTTGCACTGGTATTTCATTTGAACTGCACTGCTGTCAACCAATCAGAATTGAGTAATTTTTCATGTATACTATTACAAAAAAAAAAAAAGAGACGAAAATATGTGAAATATTCAACGCATAATATTTTGTGAAATTCGTTCGTTCACAGCCAACTATACTCAGAGCGATTTTGGTTTGAATTAAGCTTACATGTAATTCAAAGAGTTTTTTAAAATTATTTATTGACTATATATGTTGATTGTTAAAAGTTTTTTTTACTGTAAAGTAGGTCTGAATCACTACAGATGAAGACATTTTGATTGCCTGCAGCTAACTGGAGTTGTATGTTGAAACAAATTCATACCTGACAGTTGTTAAAAGTTTCATCAGAAAACTTTGCGGCTCAGTTTTGGAATTTTGTAGACCAAAATATTGTGTAAGCACTTACCACATCGTATTTAATAGTCTTGCTCATAGTCTTTTTCGTTCCCCTTTCGTTTTTGTTTTTTGTCTTTTCTTGTTGTTTTTTTTCCCTACTGGGATACCTGTGATATCGCAGTCATAACATGTCTTTGTCTTTTTTTCTGTTTTCTTCACGGCAAAATGGGAAAGTTGCGTAATAATACCCAGGGGTCTTCAGGAACTTATCCAAGAGACCTTTACGGGCATCCTGTATGGGGTTCACATCAAGAGTCCAATCAATTATCATGTACCAGATGCCAATCAATGTCACTATGTTGTCAAGTGATTATGAGAGGGCGGAGCTAGCAGACCACGTGGCAGAGGTTTATGTCTACGCATGCTCTATTTTGTTGACTGCTGTAATTCAAGATACCCGAACTAGAAATTAATCTATCTATTTCGCATACAAGTATTTCAAGGCAAGAAGATACCGATGGTTTGGAAGCGATTATTTTTAAGAATTTTCAATGAACTTCATGAGCAATAGCTTGTTTTGGTTTACTCTTCATGATTCATCTACTCGAGCAGTATGTGCACGAACGAGCGAAGATCGATAAAGGAGAACAGGATTTCAAAAGTCAGAATTTATACGATAAGCGATACTGCAATTTCAGTCAGCATTCTTATAGCCTACATTTATGTATTTATATTAACTGTTTTGGCTTCAAAGTCTACTCACAAAGGGACATGAGGTACATAGCAATATTTGTTTAAAGATTCTATTTGATTTAAGAAGCAAAATAAATGATTTGCTAAGCACATTCCAGGGTTTGATCTTTGCCGTTCGAAGCGTTATGATCTCCTTTAACTTTTCTTCAAAAAAATGGTGATTCATTAAAAAGTATCGATAATTTATAAAATTATAAAATGTAAAGCAATTATGAGAGAGGTCTGAGGCAAATATTAGCCCGTATTTACGTTTTAAATGAATCATTTTGATTTTAAAGCGAGCTATACAATGCCCGTACAAATGTGTACTAACACAACCTAACTACGTATGGCAAAATCCGGTCCGGAACTGGAATAGACCCTTTTCGAATATGGCGGGCGCTCCTGAGCAATGACGTCAAACGAGGAAAGATCCTGGAAAGTCCCGGATGTTGCGACTGAGAAGTCATTGTTGTTTTGACTTCTCCTGCTGTTCCGGCTGTCGTTCTTAATTGATAAAAAGGCTGTTTTACCATGGAAGAGACAGGTAGTAAGACGGCTAACCTAAAGAGGAAGTTTAATAGGAACTGTGGTGTTCCAAAGTGTAAAAGTTGGGGGCGAACGATAGCTGAAGACGGCCGAGTTGTGTCGTATCACTTTTTCCCTAAAGACCGGGAATTTACGAAAGAAGTGGCTTATAAAGATCAAGAGGAAAGAAAACAAAGAAATTTTTTGGCATGCTCAAATATTTTCATGTATGAAAATGACTTTGGCACATTATCTATTGATGTGTTCCATCCATTAGAAGGGAGCTGAGTTTGGCTTGAAGTATTAAATATCACTGCCTGGCCTACTTTCTTGGCTGCACTTTCTACACGTGGATTTTAGCTTTCTGACGTAACCGGGTACGGAATCAGGGTCAACAGTTAGGAGAATTTGCTCACTGCCTTCAATCTGGCAAGCCCTAGAATATAAATATGCCAAGATAAATTAGGTATAATTATGCTCTTTTGAGGGTAAGAAAAAAATTTCGAGAAATTCTAGAGTCATTGCAACCACGGATTGTGTTTACAACCTAGATAAGTTTACTTATTTGACAACCAACTCTTCTCTCGTTTCATTTGATTTTACTTTCAACCCACGGCACTTAAGCCAGAATGTGAGTTCTGTTTTCTTTGCTTTTTCAACTGGCTTTTGCAGATTTGCTCCAGGTATTTCAGATACTTCAAGCATATAAATTAAAACATTCAATACAAAAATTGAATTTTAACAAGCTTGATAGGAAGACAAAACAATCCCTGTAACGCATACCCTGGTCCCAGAGGCTGGACGATTTTTCTCCCGGGCACGTATATTTTGAGCCGCGAAGCGGTGAGCGAGCTGCTAAGCAGCGAGACCTCGTCGGAGCCTCTGGTAGGAACCGCATACAACCTCATTTCCATGCTAAATCAAAGTGTCAATCAATCATTTAGAACTAACCAATCACACAAGAGATCCCCGTGGTGTTTTTGGTATTTAGGGAGGGGAGGTTGTAGTTGACCAAAATAACTTTGCGGAGTCCACCTAAGTGCTTTTGTCATGTACACGTGTCCAAATATGTCAAAGTGACAGTCCGGTGTTTACATTCAGCAACACGAATCGCAACCAATTGTGAACGAAATTCAAACAAAAATACTCCATTGAAAAGCGCAATCTCACATCCTTCAAAGTCCTGTCGACTTTGCAAATGTAGTATTACGTCTGGAAGACCAAGAATTCACCCCTTTGTGTTACTGATTAGTTGCCTAGGCCTTGTAGATAATTATTGTATTTTTTATTGTATTTTATCGGTAGTCAAAGGGAGAAACTCGTATAAATGACTACACACACTCACCAACTCTATAATGGATATTGATTTTAAAATCGGCTTTCAATGGTTATTGCGTGAAATTATCAAGCTAACCTCTGTACCCTGTTCAGTTAGTATCGTCAATGACCTTTGTTCTCCTTGTCTTTTGCTCTTCCGATAACGTTTCAATGTTCTCAAACCGTTTTTGAAGCGTTGTTGACAATATTTCGTCGAATAGCGCTTCGGATATACAATGTGGCATCGAGAAATGTTCACTGTAGCTAGAACTATAAAATAACATCTTGAAATCTCTTGACATTACAAACAAACTGACATAAGATAATGAGCAATGTATACTTGTACCTCCCTACCCTTCATTACAAATAATTTAGCCAATCACAAACTGGACTTCAAATCAGCCAATCAGTGAACCAGAACAATTTTGAGCAATCTGTAATTCTATTGGTGCGGCCTGATCAATCAACTATGCGGTTCCTACCAGAGGCTCCGACGAGGTCTCGCTGCTTCGCAGCTCGCTCACCGCTTCGCGGCTCAAAATATACGTGCCCGGGAGAAAAATCGTCCAGCCTCTGGGACCAGGGTACGCAACGCCTCCACAACTCAATAAAAAGCTGTCAATTAACTTGTACTTACCGCTCTGCACACACAAACAAGATATCCTGAGTCTAAGAGCCTGTTATCCATTTTTCATGAAACTTAAGTATAAAACTAGAGTATAAATCTTGGTCCGTGCGAAATATTCCAATGCACTTGTATCACAACATCCGGGACCTTCCAGGATCTATCCTTGTTCGACGACATCGCTCAGGAGCGCGCCACATATTCGAAAAAGTTGTATTGCAGTTCCAAATTGAGTTATTTATCGGTACTTTATCAGTATTTTTGGAAGCTCAACCAACTAAATACTCCATGCATGTTGAAACCAGGTCCTCCACTCCCCCCTTCCAGGTACCCCAGTCAACGCTGCCTACAGCGTCTAGTTTTGCTTTACTTCGGCAAAGAATTGCTCAAGTATTTCCTTTAGATCGGCTGGCTCGTTTCCCTCAATTCATGCCATGGTCGGTTTTCATCTCACTATATCTTACATATATTTAGAATAAGCGATGTACTTTTACTTGTGTTTTCTTTTCTGAACTGTTTTTAGATGTTTGATAGTAAAATCCGTAAAATCTTTGCTTACTTTTACCTAAGATAAAATGGCTGCCATTTTTCTTCTTGCCGATGTGCTGAATTTTCCTCAAATTTTTCGTCATAAAAATCTGTCATCTTATTGGCTAAAATCATTTTTTGTATTGTTTATCTAATCAAAAGCCGAAATTCCGTTTGTAATTTTCACTGTGTTACAGTTTTCTGCACTATATTACACGTTTCTGCACTGAATTGCACGTTTCTGCACTGTAACACTGTAACACTGCTCTAAGGCAATCAGAATTGTGTACTTTTTCTGGATAGTCCCTCGTAAGAGAAGCCATTATGTGATCAACTGGAGAGTGCGTGGTTGGGTGCGCGCCTAATTACATACATACATACACACACACACACACACACACACACACACACACACACACACACACACACACACACACACACACACACACATACACACACACATACATACATACATACATACATACATACATACATACATACATACATACATACATACATACATACACTTTCAATAGCAATATATAATATATCTCAACAAAGTCTATTATTTTCAAGTGATTGAATTGAATCCAGGTCCCTTGATGGGCAATTCTATTGAAAATATTTCATTTAGTAAACCAGACTTTGTATTGCAATATAGAATGCTTACATTTAGATTTTGATCAGTAGATGTAGGTGGAGGAGGTAATTGTTTATCTAAATCAATATCACTTCAGCTATTCAGGGATTCAAGTAATTATATTGCAATCAGAGCTACAGAAGTTAAATATTTGACAGATATTTGACATTTCATAAAAAGTGTTAGACTGCGTATTTTTTTCATGTATGTTATAACATCAGTAATCATTCTCTTCATTATGATCCCCATCACCTTCACCATCAGTAATCATCTTCACAATCCACCTCCTTTAGTAATCATCCTCATACCACCACCACCGACACGAGTGAAAAACGCTGCGCATGCCCTGAATCCGTATGCAAATTAGTCACTACCAGTGTAAATTTGGACTTTGAAACATGCCTGGTAAATTGGACTTCACAAAATGCCAAAACTTAGTATCCATGCTTGAAACTTAAAGTTAATTCTCTGGTATTGTGTTCGTTAAGAATAATAGTCCATAAGGATCGAGCAATTTTAGAATAGTTTGGCCATTCAACCTCACGGAATTTGCTCTAATTTGGTAAATAAACTAGTTTGTTGCGCAAAGAAAGAAATTCGGTTTTGGATCCGAGATTAGCTGGTTACGAAGTCGTTCAAGCTCTACTTAGGTGGTGCTAGATAAAATAAATTATTTATAATTTCTGAAAAATTTTGATATCAAAATGAACCCTGGTTTATACTCTTTCGTTATACATAGTAAAACCTGGGAATTATTTAAAACGTTTTGTCAAACAATTCCCATATGTATAGGTATCATGAGCCTTTGTAAACAGATCCAGAATGTGAGGTAAATCTAGAAGCCGATATTTTCACTGGTACTGGTGTCGATTTGGAAACTGCCCGGCGTTGATGTTGAACGTAATTAGATTATACATTATTTCTTTTCTGAAATAAAATTAACTAAAAAAATCTAAATTAAGACTAGTCTGTTGCCGACAATGAATGTTCAAATTTGCGGGCGTTTTAACACGAAAATCCAAACAAAAATATTTTCCACAACTTCCCTATCAAGCATTTAAGTTAAGGAATAAAGCAATTTGACCATTTTTTACGCAATAACAAAATACTAATGTCATTTATCTAAAGTAAATATGACCTTTTTAATTGACCTTTTTCTTTCAGTACGTAGTCGGTACACATCAACTATTACGTTAGGTAGCATTTTATAACCATGTTTCATATCGAAGGGACTAGCGAAGGTAATACATTCTGGCTTTTCAAGTTCGACTCCTCTTTGCACATGCACAAAGACCAATTCCCGCTGTTTCTCCTTATTTGCCAATTCAGAGAGAAACCCTTGTTAAGTCAATACGTACAGATCTGTCCGCTAAGGTGTAATGAACATCCAAATAAAAGCTAAGGACAGAATGCTACCAGACTTAGACTTAGAATCTCTGAGCAAGATGCTGGTTCGCGGAACCTATAAACAGATCGCTAATGCAGCTTGGAATGTGCCTCTCTTATGAAAGAACTAACAGCTCTCGTTTTAAAGGAAGTATAGAGAAGGAGGCAGCACAGCTGTGTTCAAGCTGAGATTCGACAGCTGAAAAAGCTTCGTTCCACAAATCCTCTCTAAGATTCGCCGTTTTGGGCAGTAAAACTGAATAATATAAACAAAGGCTCTGATAACCAATCGGAAGCGGCTTTAGTTATAACCAATTAAATTTTTTTCATCAACTCCATACGCGGGGGCGTGGAGTCTAGAGAACACGGTTTGTGTCGTTGCTTCGCAGACGGACTATACGAGAGAAAAGTCCGGCTGCACGCAGGCTACTGAAAAAGGAGATGGGTCACTCTTTTCACTATGACCCTAGTAAAACCTATTCTGTTATACGGCAGTGAAGTCTGGGGTTCTGGGGTAGAACTTGTTCATACCAAATTTTGCAAAATGTTACTCGGAGTGGGATAATATGCAACCAATTCTGCCTGTTATGCAGAATTAGGTCGACTCCGTCTGCATGTAGCTGCAAACTTAAGATGCATAAGATACTGGCTCAATTTAGTTACACTTACATCGAGCCATAAAATTACATTCTTAGTATATAAAGAAATGATAAGTTCCAGCCGTAAAATTTGCTGGAGCCAAAAAGTAAAAGAGTCATTATTAAAATATGGGCTGTGTAATATATGGCTAGAAGTAAATTCCAATACCTCTCACCAGCCAAACCTCTTTGTTACTATCAAAACGAGATTTGAAGACATAGTGAAACAAAACTGGGTAGGGGAGATCTTTAATGATAAAAAGGACACCCCTGGCCAAAAGAACAAAGTAAGAACGTATCGCCTCTTCAAAGTTAGTTATATGTTAGAAGGTTACTTAATAAATGTAAAAAAAATCAATCACAGAAGAGCCTTAACTAAGCTAAGTAAGTAACCATGACCTAGAAATTGAAAGAGGCAGATACTCTAGTTAAAAGAAGAAATACGTTTACAATTGTTTTGCTCTGCGTAGTGAAAAAAAGCAACAACAACAAAACAAATAAAAATTAATACTTTTATAACTTTGCAAAAGATGATTAGGATTAGTAACGCATTTTATCGAAATAATTATATGAACATTTATATATACAGAATATATATGTACGGTATGTGTGGAATATGTGAATATCGATGTCATGCGCATACATAAACATACGTATATGCTCGTAACTTATTTGGACTTAAGTTGATGTGCAACTATGTACAAAACACCGAGTAAAATATGTCTGTCTATCTGTCTGTCTGTCTAGACTTCACATCGACCCCATCAACGCGAGCGCTGGATGCGGAAGGTTTAAGCTCCGGTTTCTCTCTCAATGTATAGCTTTTTCCATCTTCTCAATTTTTGTTTTCACTCTTGATCATCTCGTGAAGGTTAGTTTTAATGTTATCTTCCATATCGATCTACTTATGTTCGTTTGACCTCTTCTCACACGCATTTATTCTCTCCAAACTCTTGCCTGTATTTCGGAGCAATTAGCTGCTTCATCCTTTTTACATACATCTTCTTCATTTTTACGCTATTTCATATTTGTTTTCTAAATTTTTCATCATCATATCTTTCCTTCTTTCACCTCTCTTAGGTTAATTCATCATTTCATATTTGTTTCTCTTTGCATTTTTCTTCTACTTTTTATCCGTGTCTCTTCTTTCCCATCAGCTCTTTGTTTCGCCTTTTATCTTATACTGTATGATCATTACATTTATTTATTAGTTTCGCCATATATTAAACTGGAAATATAATAACTGGAAAAAAATAATGTGATATATATGACAGGGTGACCGCAACAGCGTTAAGCCAATTACTGCGGGCCCAAATAATGTCTTAAATGAAACTTAGTGTATAAAGATAATTTAAGTAGATCTATTGACACATTTGAATCAAATAACTAACAACAGAAGGTAGCAAGAGTGAGGCTTCTGCAACAGTTACATTTTAAACAAACTGTTTTAAAAGTCCGTGGGTCGTAACAGTTGTAACTGTCCAGTGACGTTACGTAGTAACTTAACATGGCGCGTTTAAATGTGTTGAGTTTGTCCATGTTCATATATAGTTCATCAGCGAGAGCGTTCCATATTCTAGTTGTCCTGATGAGATAGGATTTCTGGTACGTAGAGGTCTTGCACTGACGTACTGCGTACTTGACAACATTACTGTTTGATGATCTTGTTGGTCGCGTACGTCGAGGAACAGGTAGTAGATTAGGCTTCACGTGTATCAGGTTGTGCGTTAGTTTAAAGAAAAAAATCATGTCAAGGTATTCATGCCAGTAAGTTATTGGTAGTAAAGACAGAGTTTTCAATCTCGAACTGTAAGAGACGGTGGATGAGAATGGCAGTTTGAGAATGTATCTTGTGGCACGTCTTTGTGTTCTCTCAACTCTTGATATTAGTTCAATAGACTGTGGTGCCCATATTTGTGATGCGTATCCAAAGTGAGCACGAACGAGGGTAAGATACAGCGTTCGTCTAACGGAAATACTTTGGATGTATCGAGTGTTTCTTCTGACGTAGCCCAGCAGTTTGTTAGCTCTAGCTGTTTGTTTCAGTACCTGCTTGTTCCAAGTCAAGTTGTTGGATACATTTAATCTCATTGAACGTGAGACCGGATGACGAAGACCAAACGTGCAGGCTGTTTAAATCGGTCTGTAGCGACGCAGCATCTTGAAGAGACTTGATATTTTTATAGATTTTTGTAACATCAGCATACATGGTAACGTTGCTGGACTCGACTACTTCTGGGAGATCGTTCACGAACAGAAGGAACAAAGCTGGTCCCAAAATAGAGCCTTGAGGGACCCCGGAACCGACATGCAAGGGATCTGATGTAGCTCCGGCCACAGTAACACGCTGGTGGCGGTCCATTAAGTACGAATTGAACCACTGTAGAAGGGTGCCACCATAACCAGACTCGCGCAATTTATGCAACAAACGACTGTGACTGACTCTGTCAAAGGCTTTGGACATGTCCATATAAACCACATCAATCTGTTCGCCGTTGTCTAGCAATGATCCGATGTGATCCAAGACTTCAAGGAGGTTGGAGGTGCAGGATTTTCCGCTTAGGAATCCATGCTGACAAGTGTTGATCACACTGTACAGTTGATCTTTGATGTTGTTGAGGACACATCGTTCTAGGGTTTTTGACACCAGAGAAAGCAGAGATATAGGTCGATAGTTCTCTGCATGCTCGGGATCACCTTTTTTGAACACAGAGTACAATGTTCGCATTTTTCCACTCCTGCGGGAAGACTCCAGTATTGAGGGATTTATTGAATAGCTTGCAGAGGGATGGTGCAATTAAAGAAACAGTCTCCTTGAGCAGTTATGCTATAATGCCATCTGGTCAGTTTGCTTTTGTGACATCTAGAGATTCTAGCAAATTTTGAACTTCACTAATTTCAAGCGTTAGTTGACATGTAGTAGGTTCAGGAACTGCGCTGTTGGATGTCACGGTAGGTTCACCATGCGAGTAGACTAATGCAAAGTATGTGTTGAATAGGTTGGTAATCTCCAGAGGCGTGTCAGCTGAACATCGAAGAGCTTGATCGTGTGTAGCTTGGTCATTTGTACTTATGATTCTTTCCATGCTGATGTGATCAGGAATAGAGCGTGATTTAGATTTCGTCTTTAAGATAGACCAGAAGCGCTTTGAATTATTGTACAAATCTGCCTCAAGGGAACTAAAGAATTTCTCTCGACTGTTCCTTATCATGTGCTTTACTTTTCTCTAACTACATTTCCTTTCTTTCTGACGTTTCTGCGTACTGTATACTAGTATCAATCAATGTCATCTCTGTTGTTCTACCATATTTTCAAATTTTCTTTATTTTTTTTCTAGTTTATTATTTTCTTACTTTTCAATTTTTTCCGTTATTTTTTCCGTTATTTTTTCCGTTATTTTTTCCCCACTGTTTATTTGCTGTCGGTTTCATTCTTCCAACCTCAACGGCACTCGAACTCAAACGTCCAGTTAGCCCGAGCTAAAAAGAAATGTCATCACGCGTGAAAATGAACATCCTCAAACCATTCATTTTACGCTTGAGCTGTCACACTCGTGCAAGAAAACCGCTAAAGAAAAAATTCACGTTACGCAAGTTGGCAGAAATCTGTGCTCTCCTGCTGTTCCTGCTGCTAGTCTTAATCCACCACAATGAAGAATATAGATGCTTTTGCTGCTCGTCTACTCCAGCTAAAACGTCGAGTCAACTCTCTTCTTCACTTCCATCAATTCTCTTGGTCCAAGCATGGATATGTTTGTCTCTCGCCTCCCGACATCCATCGTGACATTGACATCACCGTCTACGGGGATATCGCTCCGAACCCTGACCAGCTACTTCAGCTAGTGATAAAATAAACGTCTTATATCTGAACGCAAGGAGCCTGAAAGCCTTTACATCAGTATCTGGTGATGATTCATGCAAAATATGCAAGATCACTCTTCTTCAGCAGATCATTTATAGTGGGACCTACGACGTCGTGTCACTAAGTCATTAAGAACACAAACTCCCCTCCTTGGATAGATGGAGAAGTCCGTCATGTTATCCGAAAAAAGTATGCTGCACTCAAGAAATATCGCCTAAATAAAACAGCAGAACAAAAACTGAAATTACGCTCTCTAACATAAATCAAGCTCTAGTCCTGTCCTAACCTATGGTGGCGAGACAGTTAACACTCCTGCTAAGAGAGATGAACTCTTTAACTCCTACTTCTCGTCGGTTGTCTCTGTTCCACGATCAACTATGGACAGAACTAGCGACAACGTTTTCTCTCCAAAGACTGATCTAAAGTTATCTGATATCAACCTTAGTGTAGAAGAAGTTACCAAGTGTCTGTGTACTCTTGACACCTCGAAAGCTGGTGGTCCGGATGGGTTTCCTACTAGTCTCCTAAAGGACTGTGGTCACCAATTAGCACCTAGCATCTGCAATATGTTCAATCTTTCTTTACTCTTGGAAAAACTCCCTTCGGAATGGAAATTGGCTGATGTCATTCCAATGCACAAAAAAGATTCAAAGGAACTTGCTGAAAACTACCGTCCAATTTCTCTCCTGTTCATACTTGGCAAAGTACTAGAACGCTGTGTTTGTATAAGGCTGTACTACCATGTTATTAATCTCATCACTCCTCTTCAACACGGTTTCCTTAGGAAACGTTCATGTGCAACGCAACTTCTCCAAGTTCTTCACTCTATCGGACGATACCTTGACAAGAACACTCAGACTGACATCCTATACCTTGACTTCGCTAAAGCCTTTGATTCCGTGGACCATGTAATTCTCCTAGACAAGCTCAAATCGTTTGGAATATCTGGGCACCTCTTCGAATGATTTGGAGATTATTTTACTGGACGCAAACAGTGAGTAGTTGTTGATGGTGTAGCCTCTGACTAGGCTCCTGTCACCTCTGGAGTTCCTCAAGGGAGCTTACTTGGTCCAGTTCTTTTCATCCTTTTCATAAATGACCTTCCAGAAGCTGTCTCGAATGGTATAATCGCTGCTTTATATGCTGATGATACTAAGTTATACAAGAACATTACATCTGTTGAGGACTCTGGAAATCTTCAACAAACCCTATCCAACTTGGCAATCTGGAGCCGCGATAACAATATCAGGTTCAACGCTACTAAGTGCAAGGTGTTGTCAATTACACGTAAGAAAAATCCAGTCAATTATAATTATCATCTCAACTTATCCAAGCTCCTCCGTGTCAAAGAAGAAAAAGAACTTGGCATCATCGTCAAAGATAATCTTTTCTGGGACTCACATATTCACTTCATTATCGCCAAAGCCAACAAGATGTTAGGATTACTGAAGAGAACATGTCCCTTGTTAACGGACATCAGAGTTCGCAAAACCCTGTATTTGTCCTTGGTCAAGTCCACGCTTTGCTACGCTACGTTGGTTTGGTCGCCGCACCAGGTCGCGCTGAAGGCTAAAATCAAACGCGTCCAAAGGCGGGCAACTAGATGGATTCTGAGGACAAGATTATGTGACACCAACTATAAAGAACGCCTGCATTTCTCCATCTGGTTCCCTTGTGCTACGACAGGGAAGTCAAAGACTTAATATTCTTCTATAAAGCTCTTTATGGACATATTGACTTTAACGTTAGTGACTTTGTCGTCTTTAATAAGCATAGTAATATACGTAACTGTCTTAATCCTAGATTGATGCTCAAGGTTCCTTTCTGTAACTCTAATACTTTTCATGCCTCATATTTTAATCGCATCGTTAAACTTTGGAATTCCATTTGTAGATCTTCTCCTTCGACATGTTTTTCTAGTATATCTACTTTCAAAAACCACATTTCAGTACGTTACTTTTCTTTACTTGATTCTGTTTTCGATATCGACAGGTCTTGTACCTGGTCTGCTTCTCAAGAAAGTCCCTGTCATAGAGGTTAACCTCATAAAGTACACTAGTTTAATCTTAATGAATTTATTTTTCCATTCTTATTTTTAATTTTACGTACAATGTTATATTTTTTGCATATATTTTTATGTTTAATTATTTCAACAATTCACCTTGCATGGGTCTCGTGTCCCGTTCGTGACTTTCCTTTCTGGGTAACTATTAGTTTTTTTTCTATTCAATACATTGTAATATTAGTTTTCCCAAATAAAGCTGTGGGGGAAAAAAAAATGACCTATCATCGATCTCACATTGACCTTACATCGATCTCACATCGACTCCACATCAACCAACATTGACCTAACATCAACCCACAATGAACTCAATTGACATTGACATATCATCGATCTTACATTGACCGATCATCGATCTTACATTGACCTATCATCGATCTTACATTGACCTATCATCGACCTCACATCGACCCCACATTGACTTATCCTCGATCTCACATTGACCTTACATCGACTTCTCATCAAACCCCCATGTGCAACTCGGAAAAATCTTGCATTTTTCTAACCGCTTAAAATTATTTATTTTTTTATTTAGTGTATATATTAGGTAAAATCAATCATAATGGAAAATAAGCTTTTCATACTGGGACAGCTCACTTAAATCGTCCACATTAGTTGCTTTGTTAAATGAAGTTACCCGTGCATGTGGGATTATGACAGCTTGTAGATTTCAAACAAATGCTTGATCCGGAAGTTGTGGATAATGTTTTACGGCGTCGTAACCAGCTAACCACTGACCCGACAAAACAGGCCCTCCCCATCCCCCTTCCCCCAAATTTTGCCGATTTTCTTATATTTATTTTGCGTTAAACAATTATCCCTTTCGTATTTAGGGCCCCAAACCAAGTTTATATACCAAATTTGAACAAAATCCGTGAGGTTGACTGGACAGCCCAGACTCGTACCAAGTCGTAATTTGTTTCACGCTTTTTTTGTGCGCGCTTCCCCTGATGCACCCGGAACTCACTAAATCCTTCCCATTAACCACAGCGTGAGATCAACAAGACAAGAGAAGCGACTCGGTACGAATCTGTGGCCAGCCTATGTCTGAATCTTACAGAGAGTATCATCCAGTAGTCTTGGTACAGTACAGTACAGTATCTTGTCATCATTTGTCGTCATTAATATCAGCATTACTATATTCCCAATCATAAAATACTCAAGACGTACCTGCATCATCTGCCACAACATCCTCTCTTGGTGGTTGGCAGTACACTTCAAGGTTTTCTATTATATTCTTAGCAACCAAACTACATGCGAGATCATCAATTTTTAGTGCAATGTTATTCACGGGACATGTGCAGTTGTGACTCAGCCATTCTTTAATACAATCTTTACAGAAAATATGGCCTTTATTACATTGCTGCGGGTCTTCCATTACTTCATGACTAGAAATTAAATGAATAAAATATAACCTTCATACTTTTGGCAATATTTTCGGATCACTGGCTTCATCGGCAAAAATGCTTATTTGCATATAATATCTTGAAGTGAGACATAATCGCCTATAAGAAGTTTTGTCGAACGTTTTCGAACTCAACAGTTCATCTTCAGAACTAGACTAAATTATCATAAATGCAAGTCAACTATGTTAAGGGATCCCATAAGGGAAAAGTATTAGGTGAAAAGCGTCAATTTGTTTATTTAGACTGGGTTGTAATCTGCTAATTAACAATGCTTTCGTTGTTCTTCGTTTCTGCCTTTGAATCGCTCTACCAATAAAAGATCAAGTAAACTTGTAATTGCAATATCTGAAAATAATTTCAAAAACTCTAAGAACTTCGCTTTAGTTGAAATCACTATAATTAAAAAGAACGTCTAATGATTTAGACGTTGTATTGATATCTTTTCGGATCACTGGCTCCATCGACAAAAATGATTCTTTCAATATAATATCTTGAAGTATTTTATACACATTCAATTAAATTTACTAACAATTAGCTTTTCTGATATATTTCAAACGTAACAAAAAAAAATTGAAAACGAAGAATTTCTCATAATTACCATTAATTTATTACAAAATCTGAGAAGAATTTCATAAACTCTAAGAATATCCCTTAACTTGAGTTTGAGATTCTTGTATGTCGAATAAGTAAAAAGACTGAAAGTACATTTTAAAATAGCCCTAAATGTAAATCCATGGATTCAAAATGTCTAAGAACTTCGCTTTAGTTGAAATCACGATAATTAAAAAGAACGTCTAATGATTTAGACGCTGTATTGAATCTTTTCGGATCAATGGCTTCTTCGACAAAAATGCTTCTTTCCATATAATATCTTGAAGTATTTTATACATATTCAATTAAATTTACCAACAATTGGCTTTTTTCTGGTATATTTCAAATGTAACAATAAAATTTGAAAACGAAGAATTTCTCATAATTACCATTAATTTATTGCAAAATTTGAGAAAAATTTCATAAATTCTAAGAATTTCACTTAACTTGAGTTTGAGATTTTGGTATGTCGAATAAGTAAAAAGACTGAAAGTACATTTTAAAATAGCACCAAATGTAAATCCATGAATTCAAAATGATAAGCCTATGTAGGATGTTTTGGTTTCAGGTTTACAAATTAATAATATAAACATTGTAATAGAATTATATCTCACCTATGTTTTAGCAATAATTTCATAGCAAACAAGAGAGTCACTTACCATATTGAACAATTCAGGAAATCATCAACTGTCTCCACAAACTGATCGTGCTTGAAGCCCATTTTAAAAGTTGAGCTCTTTTTAGTATTTGAAACACAAAATTGAACGAAGAACCAGTATATATTCAGGAATGAACAGCTACTAAAACTCTGACTGCAAGGAAGTTAAGCCTTTTACCACAAAGGCAGTGTTGCATCACAAACATCAAAGCAAGGATTATTGACTGAATCGATCGTTACCCCTTGAAACACGGTCAACATTCTTTTTTACAATAACTTACAAATTTCTCGCGCGCTGATTGGCTAATTTCTATCACCAATAAGAGGACAGACAGATTAAAAAAATGACGCGTTCCAAGCTCCTTGAAAAGGCTGAACTAGAGAAGATAAAAATGGACAAGCCAAATTTCAATTTCAATTTTTTTAACACACTAAATGCTTCGATTCAAATACTGACTATTTCGACTTTGATGTAACATCTGATATGGAGCTTGCTTTGTGTCTTGAAAAAGTAGAAACTGAGCAACAAGAAAGTGCCGAAATGACAAGTCGTTTTGCGACTTTGAATGACCAAGAGTTGCAAGAAATTGTGCTAGAGTCAACCTCAAAAGGCACTAAACGAAACACAAAATGGTGTCTGAAAATGTTTGAAGGTATGGCTTTTGTTACAGAATATTTTGATAAACTTCTCTTTGTCTATGCATGATATTACATACCTCGAATTTCCAGATTGGTGCAAGGAATGAGTAGTAGAAACCAAACTACTAGAGATGTCAAGCATTGATCTAGATGACTGTCTAAGACGCTTTTATGCAGAGGCAAGAAAAAAATCTGGAGAAGAATACAGCCGTTCGTCACATCTTGGCTTTTGGAATTCAATCGAGAGGCACTTTATCGCCAATAACAGGTGCATTAAGTTAACCAACAATCCAGTCTTCGCAAGGAGTAACAAAATGCTGGAATCCAAGCTTAAAGCTATCCGAAGAGAAAATAAAGAATGCACTAAACACAAGCCTGTCATTGAATCTTAAGAAATCCTGAAATTGAAGACAAGCTCATTCATGACTCCAGAAACTCCAGATGGTCTTTTAAGAAAAGTTTGGCTGTACGTGACGATCTACTGTTGTCGCCGTGGCTGTGAAGGTCAGCTTTTGCTAAGACGAAACAGCTTTGTATTCGATAGAGACAGTGACGGGAAAGCATTTATACAGATGTCGCACAAAGAACAGTCTAAGAACCACCAAGGGGGATTTAAAGATAAGTTAAGCACAGAAAGGGAAACCAGGCTTTACAGTACAAATGAAGATGGCGACGCATTTTACTGCATCGAGCTTTACCTGAGCAAGCTAAATCCTTTACAAGAGGCTTTCTTTCAGAAACCTATATCCAACTTTGAGCACTCCGACGATATTTGGTATCAAAACAAGCCTCTGGGTGTTAATCGACTGTCAAAGTTGATGAAAGAAATTTCCCTGGGGGCTGGTCTTTCAAAGATGTACACAAACCATTGTGTACGAGCGACCGCCATTACGCTGTTGTCAGATGCAGGAGTTCCAGCTCGACATATTATGAGCATTTCTGGGCAGGCCAATGAACAATGTCTAGTAAGCTAAAACCGTCGGCCATCAACATCACAGCTCCAGAATTGTTCAGAGATCATTTCCCATGCACTGGAGAAAGGCAAGGCTCCCACCTCGTGCAAAACGTCGTTACAAGCACAGCAGGTTCCATTGGCTTCAACTTTGAGCGAATTCTCTCCTTCTGTTGTGGCCTCAAATGTTTCTTTAAACAGCATGTTTAATTCATGTAACAAAGGTCAGGTTAAGGTATTCAATTCGCTAGCAAATCCAAAAGAAGTGTAGCTTTTGAACTATATTTACATGTAGGATCGTTTTTTTGAGTTGTGCACCGTTGTGCATTCTGTTCATCATCAATTCATTAACGATCGAGCCGTTAACTGGCTTTATAATGAAAAGTTTGACAAGCTGTCAATTTGTAGTCAATAAGGTTGTTTGTTTATATTATGTCAACCAATAAGACAGCGAGAAATATTTCTGACGACAATGATTTGTCATCATTGAAAAATAAACAGTTTCTACTAGTCTCTTTGTGGAATTTATTGTTGTGAACATTGTTTACGTTTGCTTAACGTTTTTGTTATTGTAAAAAACAAATTGTCAATGTGATGACGCAATTTATCGTCAATAAGAGGACAGACACATAAAAATCTGATGTCAATTTGTTAAATCGTTATCTTTCTTCTTCCACCATATTGAGTAGCCAGGTTCCTTGTTGGCTTGGAAACAACGCTCTTAGTCATCATTTGCTATTGAAGACGCACTTTTTTAAACGGAGCGAACCCCGTTTTGAGGTTTGGAGTCAAGGAAGCAAACCGCGCGAAGCCTGGAACCAAACTTGTTCGCGGGAAATCTTGAAAGTTGTCTTGAAAGTTGCTGTTGGCGCGGATAGTCATGACATATTTAATGAAGGACGAAAAATGATGAAAACGTTTATACAAGCTCAAGGACTAAGGCGATTCTGGACTTGTAAACCTATAACGCAACTATAAGGCGGTCATGACCTAGTTTTGAGTGCAATTGTACGCGATGTTATAAATGCACCCAAATCACAGTTTGCTAGATACGGAATACCTTCAATACTGATTTCAGACAACGGACCATGCATGTTATGCTTCTAAGGAATTCAAGGAGTTTGCAAAAGAATGGAACAACATCCAACACATCAAGCCCAGGATGTCCCAAGTCAAATGGACAAGCAGAGAGAACAGTCAGAACAGTTAAAGCCATGATAGAGAAAGCAAAGGTAGGTCTATTGTTAACTCTCGCTGATATAAATATCCTTACTGTAATCTTGTTTCGTACATGAGCATCACTTGAATAAAGTCGAAGTATTGTCTTTTTACATCTCGTCGTCTTTGATGCAAAACTTGGATTTACAAAGATGTTTTCCATTTTTGGAACCGTTGTCGTCTTATTATACTTAAAACTATCAGACCGAAGTAGTTTATGTACTCCTCTTGCCCAATCAGAATCGAGTGATTTTGTTGAGTGTATTATAAGAATTAGAAAGCTTGAGCTTCAAATATCACAAACCTATATAAGAATTAATGATTTTACAAACGACATATCATGGCTGGCAACCTTTGTTATCTAATCCCTAGGCCTTAGGCCATTTTTTATTTTAGTAACTGAATTTCATCTGCTCTTTTAATTTCTGATGATAATTAATTTATAATTGCACGTTTAATTGGGTAACGGTCGTCACGTTACTTATAAATGTGAGTCTACTATTCCATGGTGATGCTATTTTTAACCTATCAAAAGCATATTTCAACATATTCTTGCTAAAAGAAGACCTAATAAAAATTCTTAGTAACTGAGCAGCAGTAAGGGGGACACGCGAAAGGGGTACCGGGAACGACCAGGATTTCCCGCCTCAAGTGGTTGCCGTCCGCAGCGGGAATTACCCGTAGGCAGGTATTTTGGTAGCGCGAATGTTAAAATATTTGTTGGATATACGATGCACGAATGTAAAAAGTTTGCCAATGACTTCTGTATAATTTGTCTAAGACCCAAAGTTAACATACCCAAGCCAAGGGGTTTCTGGTGTTGTGGTAAGAAAATGCAAATAGAAAACGACACGTCAGCACAGTGTTACGAGTGTGGTAAGAATATTCGTAATGCCGTACCAAATACTACCAGAGAGCAGTATTACGCTAATGGAGGTCGTAAGAAGACCCCATACAAGAGAATAAAATACTTTAGGGACTGGATGAGTCATATCCAAGGTTATCGACCGGTATATTTAAACAACGAAGTAAGGAAGAAAATCATAGACCACTTAGAAGAGCCAACCCCGCAAAGTCTACGGAAAACGCTGAAAAAATTAAAACTAGGAAAAATATTACAAAGACATCTCTTACATTTTGTCTGAAATTACCGGTAAGTCTATTCCCGAGGTTTCTGATATGAGCAGAGCCGAGTGGATGTTTTGTCGGCTGGATAAGGATATTCCTTATTATCCTGACGTAATTTATGAAATATTTTACAAAATAGACCCCAACCACCCCCTGTTAGGATGGATTCCGAGAAAATAAAAATGCAAAACTGGCGTTTATTTTGCCAGAAACCCCACTGGGGAATGCATCGCGCAGAACACCAAGCTATCCCCAGTGGGGTTTTTTGCATTTTGGGCTTACGGGGCTTATTTTATCCCGCGCCAGAGGCCCTCTAGTACATACACATATATCTTTCTTACGACCCACCAGAGGGTGAACTCCGGACAGCGTCCCGAGACACCCCCTGACTTTTCCAACTTTTCCAATCGCGAAACCCCCCATCGCGGGGTTGAATCGCACTTTCTACCCCTCCCCCCACGGTTGCTGTGAGTGGGGGAGGCTTTTTTTTTCACTCACAGCAACCGGTCCAAATGCGTCTACAGCGAGGCTCGAACTCGGGACTTTAGGCCTCCCCAGCTCCAAAGTCCACGATCACAAGCGAACGCCACACACATCTGGACACTTATGTATGTGAAAATTATTATATTTAATTTGCATATGAACCAGACAGCCGGCGTTCGATATGTAAATAGAACCCTGTCACGATATTTACTGAGCAAGCTTTCTTTGAAGCTCTTCTTTTGCCTCCTGGTAGATCTTTTTGCGAGATTCCTTGGAAAGATCTTTTACGACTGTTTTTTTATTCCTTATGTCCGACTTTAATTTCTCGTATTTGTTTTCTTCGGTCAGAATAAGCGAGAATTCTACGTCGTCTATCTTTCTGTCACGCAGAGCCTTTGAGACAAGATCGGTAATTGTATTTACTTTAGCCCTTGACAGAGCTATTGTCGTGTCATGCTTGGATATTTTGCTTGACAACTGTTTCACAATGCCCATAGCAACAGCAGAAATAATACCACAGGCTGCCCCAACGCCGGCCAAAGGAACTCCAACGATTATTCCCGGCCCAGTAAGCGAAGTAGCAACGCCGGAGCCCGTTAACACAACAGATATGGATCCTGAAGTTATCGCAATCGTATGTAGCGTACTCCGGGCTCTAACGTATTTCTTCCTAACTTTTTCGTAGTGTTTTGTTTGCCCTTCCAAGTAAGCCAGGATTAAATTTGCTTTATTGAGCCTGAAGTTTTCGGCATTCATTTTGTTAGGTCCCTCCCTAGGTAAATCAGGATAAAGTGGAGGTGCTGATGGTATAACATCCATTATATATACTAATGTACGACGCTTTTGGGGATGATATTGAGGAGCAGCCACATCATGACAACCGGGATTACTGGAACTGGAGGGCCTTTAGGAAGATGTTTCCGCATGCAGACCCCGGTAAGTTCGAAAGAAGACCCGATGGTATTTATTACCAAGGCTCCAGAATGTACAGCAATGCGGACTTGAGTCCTAAGCCTAAGATTTCGCCACCTGCTAAGCCCAACTTTCCTGCAAACTTGTTACCAACGACGGAGGATTACCCATTTTACGACAATAAAGGCGGATCAAGCAAATTTGCTGCAATGGTGACTAACTTGGAAATTGACGTAGGTTCTGGAATGTTTAACACGAAAGTTAGTGACATCTTTAGATTCACTAAGGTAAAGTTTACTTCCAAAAAGATGGTCGATAAATGGTTATACGTAGGAGAAATGGGGCATTGGCCAATGCAATTGAACTTTGCTGTTTGGGCTGCAACCAAGGGGTGTGGGATAGCGGCCGACATGTTTAACATTTCGTTCTTGAGATTTCACGTAGCGTTTACGATGCGTAGGATATTGAAGGAGTTGGGTGTGCCACTACCAGGAGAAACGGCGTTTAGTGAATTGAGTAATGCGTATGATAAGACGGCATTTGAGCGCTTGAAGAACGAGTTTAAGCTTAAGGATCAAAGCTTTCGTTATAAGGACACCGGTAGGGATGGTATGGGAGTAGGTTACTACATTTGGGATGGTAAGCTTACGGAGGTATCGAAGAGAAACATACCGTATTTTAAGTTTGCCGACGATGGAGGTTCATCGTCTAAGAATAACCTACTTTATTACATACAAAATAAAGACGATTGTTGGGCGCCATTCTTTGCCGCAAAGGGCATTGGTTTGAAGAACCTTGCTAGGATTAACCGCAGCATAGAAGCATTCGTCTACTGCACCCTGGGAGCGCAGGTAAATACCCGCAGCCCCATTGTTGGTGCCCAGGGCGCCTCAGAGGAAACGCAACAAGAATTCCTAGCCCTGTTTGAGTCCGCAATAATAGAGAACGACATATCTAAATCGGTGCAGAGATATCAACTTGCGGTGCAGCAATCTAAAGTGCGGCTAGATTATGCCTTGAGTCCTGGTTGTTGGTTAATGCCAAGTAATTTGGTTATCAACACTAATTCCGTCGTGGGTTATAACAACAAACTTCAACGAGCTACTAAGGATATGAAGTTTGGGGTGAATGACGTAAACTCTGACATGACCAAGGGCATTCCTCACTTTGTAGAGAAGCCAAAAAAGGAACACGCAGAAAAACCCGAACCAAAGAAGAAGCCCCAAAAGAAGGTTTTGCCTGCGATACCTGAGGAATATGACCATAACTTACTAAAGGCCGGCTTAGCCGCCGCAGGCGTTGGTCTAAGCTATTATATATGGCGATGAATAACCCCTACGTAGCTGGAGTAGATTGTGTCTATACGACTTACACAGGCGAGAAAAAATACAACCAGGCATCTTGGGTTGATGTCACGGGCATGTCCGTGAATTTGAGCTACTCGGGAAAGAAGGTAATCCTTTTTAGTATTTGCATTGGCACGAGTAGTCACGCCAACGTGGGCTTTAGGTTCCTGGATGACAATGGCATACGGCAGCCTATGCGTGTGAAGACAAACAACAGGGAGCCTGCGCATTTCTCCGTAGAGCCCAACCCAGCCAGCGCCGAAAATCTATCGGCTTGGACTTTCCACATGGTCGCCGATTGCCATGGGAAGGTAAAGCTGCAAATGCGCGTAGATGACACCGGGAGCGTTTGCATAAATAGTATAGAAAATCAGAGAGATACGGTTTATAATCACAAGACCATTAGCACTCTTACGGTGGTGAGCCTTTAGGAGGATCTTTGATTCTTGAAATATATGAACCCACACGCGAAGGAAGATTGGTTTCTACATTTTTTGGAGGAGAAGGACTACTTAGAACAGCATTGGCATGACACCGGGCTGTGGGTGAAGGTTGGGGGCCTGGGATTGATCATGTGTACCATTAGCATTTCGACGGGGTATTCGTGTAATGTCGGGTTTAGGATTGTCGATGAGGATAACCACCCATTACTACCCTACAGAAAAAAAGATAATAATAGGAACCCAGCTCATTTCTCGTCGGAGCCCCCACCGTTAAGCACAGAAGACTTAACGCCGGTAACTTTTCACATGATAGCCAATTGTCAATATGCGAAGCTTCAGGTTCTTCCCAACGACGTTGCCTACCTTCGGATAAATGCCGCCCCGTCAAAAGATCCTCCAACGAATGCTGTTTGGAATCATAAGCCCATTAGCACCATGAGTGTGCTGCCGCTAGCTCCGCATTATCAGGGCGGTGTGAATACTATCTTTACTTATCCCCAGTCGAGGACGCCTCGGATGCCCGACGACGATAAGCCACCAGTAATACACAAGGATAAGATCAACCCTTCATCTTCTTCAGGAGTACCACTCCAATAGCTACGACTAATATCCAAATGTTATTCCCCACAAACTTTAGCAGTTCTCCGCCGGCCCTAAGTGCCAGGCCAAGAACGCTACCCAGCAGCCCAGTAAGACCGGCTGCCATCTTTTTTCCCAAGTCCGTCAGCCCATTGCCTAATTTCTTTACGCCCGCGGCTGTAGCCTTAAGCGCGGACAAGATCACGCCTACTACGCTCGAAATAGCGACCGCAAATGCCAGCGGAAGACCATACTTCATAAGGGCTCTTTTTACCTTTTCCTTGGTGGTAAGTCCCAATTCTCTTTCCAGGTTGTCCTTTTGCGCTTGTAATTCCGCGACTCTTTCCTGAAGGGCTTCTAATTCCCTTTGTGCTGCCTCCCTTTCCTCTTCGGGACGAGTTTGGTCATTGATTATTTCCTGCTGCCGCTCTATTTGTCCCTCCAGGTCTTCAATAGCCTGATCTCTTTGCCGGATTTGTTCTTCCTTAGTGTTAATTTCGGCAACCAACTGCCGCCGTTCCTCTAAAGAGCCAGCTATGGTGGTACGTAAGTTCTTGGCTTCTTCCTTGCTTATGTCTAGCTCTTGCAGGGCAAGTTCGAAGGCCTTTTGGGCTTGGTCCCTATCGCGTAGGGCTTTGTCTGTTTGTTCTCTCATTTCTATTATTCTTTGGTTTTTATCGTTAAGTTCTCTCTTTTGAGCATCGAGGAGTAGTCGGTTTTGTCGCATGTATTCTGCCTCCCTTTCCTCCATTGTTTCCTTTAGTCCTTCGACTTCCCTTATCGCTTCGATGCCTTTTTGTTGCCGCTGCATTAGGGTCTTGAACTTTTCAAAGGCTTCGCTGGTGTTTTCATCGTTTTCTCTTAGTCTTTCCACCAAATTAGGTCTTCCTAATGCGTTTTTGATTTCTTTTGGGAGATTACTGGTGAGCCTGTCGGAGTCTCTCCTTTGGTCTCTCTCACTTATCCCTTCCTTGATACTGGATTTGAATTTGCCCCTTATCTCCGGTTTGGAAATTAAGGCGGGTCAAGTCCACATTTGGAAATTTCTCCCTTACGTCGTCTAAAAGCCCCCTTAGCATTTCAGTTCTTAGGTCCGTGGAATCCAAGTTTTGCAATTCCAAATATTCTGGAATAGGTCGCCCTGGGTTCCTTGATTGCCACTTATCCTCTAAGGAACGCCAGGCCTCGCGGGCCCTGCTGCCATATTTGCGTCTTAGCTTGTCAAAAAGGCCCCGCCCGTCAACGTTGTCATCAGGAAGTAAAGACTCGTATTCTTCGTCGTTAATGTCTACTTGGCCTTCTTCGGTAAGGGGGTCAAAATCCGTTCCTTCTACTTCCATTATATATGATAAGCTCAAAGTTAAATCCCAACGTATTACCTAAGCAGGTTGGCGGGCTGAAAGCGGAACGCACCTTTCACGGGTTACTTTCACGCCTTCTAGCGCGAAACCAGGAGAAACCTTGTACGTAGGCGTGCCCCGTTTAACGGATAACCTAGTATTGGTACCCGGCACCCTGGCGTTAAGGTTTGACCTAGCGGTGCAGCCCAGCACTGCAGATGAAAGGTGTTGCGTCAATAACGTGGGCCGCAACGTTGTCTCTAAGATGAGAATTAAGTTTGCCGGGGAATCCCTTTTGGACTTAAATAGGTACGATCTGTATACCACCTATAAACACCTATGGTTAACAGCCTTCGACCGCGCGCAAAGGATAGAACAAGGAATTGGTAGTCTCATCCTGCGTAAGGTCCGCACGCCTGTTAAGACGCAGACCACGGACTCCAGCGGAGAAACCGCAGTAGCAGATGCGAAGCGAATAAAGACGGCCTATGGTAGCAAGTATGTCATCCCGTTGGACTTCGAAGTGATTACGAGTCATGGCGTGTATTACCCAAGGCAGCTAAGTGAGTTACAGTTCGAAGTAACCTTGGCCGATACGACCAACATCCTTGGAGAGATGTCCACCGCAATTAGTGGAGCCGTTCACCCTTATTCTATCACCAACTTAGAGCTACAGTACGAAACGGTATACAGCGAAGAGTTGGCACGCAGCGCTGGCATGGAATACAGCTCCGGAAAGGCATTCCTATACGACCACGTAGTGATGTACAAGACATTTAGCTTCTTGGATAAGACGGATGAGGTTATCAACCAAAGCATTAACCTCCCCCGAAGAAGTCTCACGGGGTTGATGTTGGTGTTTGCCAAACCCTATGAGGCCGGTAAGCGCGACTCCGAAGCCTTTCACAACCCTAACATTACTAACGTCGGCGTGAATATTAACGGCGTTCCAAACAAGGTTTACTCCCAGGGAATAAAGCCTGAAGACATTTACAGAGAGGCCGCGCGCAAGTTTGGCAACCAAATTAACCCTGAGGAATTATTCAACGATAAGTACGCGCTGTGGATCGACATGCGCACAACGAACGACGAAGACCTACATGGTCAGGGTTTACGTTTAGTAAATACGCAGGATGGGATAACATTGGAGATAAAGCGCACCAAGAACACCGATGCCGGCGACGGCGATAAGATAAACTGCTACGTTTTCGTCGTGTCTGACGCGCAACTGAGCGTGGAAATGAATCAACTAAAGAGCGTTGCCTATTGATGGCCATAAAAAATATGCTATATATACAATGCTTCGCGTATTTCAAAACAACGAAACCAAACTGCAATGCATAGTGCAAGGCGAAACTTTGTACTTCAAAGCAAAGGAAGTGGCGCTAGCGCTGGGTTACGAGCGCCCAAAAGATGCAATTAAGGCGCATGTTCGCGATAAATACAAGGTAAAGCTTAGCGAACTTAGAGTGGAGGTGAATCGCCTCCCCTCTTATTCACAGCCTAATTCCCTGTACGTAACTGAATCTGGGTTGTATCAGTTGATATTTAGCTCTAAGATGCCAACGGCAGAGACATTCCAGGATTGGGTTTTAGAGGAAGTTCTCCCTACCCTCAGGAAAACAGGTAAGTATGAAATAGAAAGGCGCTTTGACGGTCCAAACAAGTTGGTATTCAAAATAGAAAATGAGTTTGACCTGCATAAAAAGGTAGTGGACTACATCCGCAGGTTTTACCCCCAAATGCTCATAGCCCCTGGTCTAGGTGAACTGCAGGATTCGGACGGCAAACGTATAAAGTGCTGGCAGAAAGATATCAACGCGGCCAACCCGACTTAATGATCTTGAATGCGCACACACATTACCGCGGTTTCTGTATAGAGCTAAAAACTCCGAAAGGCAACGGCAGGTTATCTGAGGATCAGCAACTACTCTTACAGAGGTATGAAGAAAACGGTTATAAAGTAATGATCAGCAACGACTACGACGACATCTGCAGGGAGATCACTGCGTATGCTGAACACCTACGAATTCCCTGCAGGTGGTGCTGTAAGGTCTTTAAAACCAGTGAGACTTTGGCAACACACTTAAAGATATTTCATAGAATATATGGACAAGGATAAATTTAACGAGTTAAAGTTCATACAAACGCACTGGAGGGATTTAACCGTGGGGGAGATTTACGAGATAAAGAATTACGTGGTCTTTGAAGACATCGACCGCCTGCGCTTGGTCTTAAAGAATAAAAAAAGAACATACACCCTTTGGGCGCCCGATAGGATAAAGTACGCCATCGAAAGGCAGGACGTTACCCATGTCATGAGTCATGGTAAAAAGGATGGCAGGTGGGTATTTGACGTAGTCAAGTATGAGCCCGAGAGTCCTCTGCATTCGTAAGGACGTCTAATAGGGTCCGCTGCGCTTTAGGATCCGCGGAGCACCAATGCCCCACAAAGGATTCTTCAAGGAATGCACTGCCACAATGAAGGCAGGTGTATTTTTTACGCGGTTTAGGTTTGGGTGTCGCAATGCAATCTGCAGGGGGTTCGCACGTAATACAGTCCATATATTGAAAGGGCGATCAGGAATCCTCACAGAAATGCCACGAAGTAGGCCAGCATATACTTAGGGCTCTGCAGGGCGCTTTAAAAGGGGTCCTTATTTTTCTTGTTGTTTTGTTGAGGTATTGTTGATCCCTAACAAACAACAAGAAAAATAAAGTCGTATCTTGAGACTCTTTGCGCAAGTCGTACTTTACTACCTTTCTGCAGACCTTCTTCTAAAGTGGTCCTTATTTTTATTGTTGATTTGTTGAGGTATTGTTGATCCCTAACAAACAACAAGAAAAATAAGATCAGGATTTGAGACTCTTTGCACAAACCCTGCTTTACTATTAAAGGCCCCAAGAAATGCTGTTGCGTATCATATATTTCAAAGAGTGTCTCAGAATGTTGACAATAAGGTTAAATCTTTGTTAAGACACCCCGGAAACTATTTCAAAAGTGTCTCAGAATGTTGACAATAAGGTTAAATCTTTGTTAAGACAGTTGAAGATATGTTCCTCTTCTCTAACACAACCACAACGATCGCACTCCTGCCTCCAATACTCCCTTTTAGTCCACGGAACGCCTTCGGCGCGTTCAAAAGAGGGGAAAGTACGGACTATCTTCTTATGGTAATCTATGCGATTCCTTAAGTAATCCTATTTATGCGGGCAGCGACACATCAAATCCGCACATTGGTAGCAATCCACGCCTTCCAAGTCGTAAGCGCGGGAGAGAAACCTATAATTCACTTCATGCGTTCTCCGGTGCGTCTGTAAACGTTGACGACTACTAAGTATCTTATTACAGAAACTACACTGTCTGGTTCGATTACAGACGCCCCTTTTCAGATGCTGCTGCATTTCGAAGGGGTTGTTGAATTCCTTATTACAGTCCTTACAAAGCCCACAAATGCGTTTATCCTGATGTTGTTGCATCTTTTGAACGGTGCTGAATTCCTTACCGCAATCCTTACAAGCGCGGCTAAGGGGTTTCTTTGTACAAACGCCGCGACGAACGTGGTATTGAAGTCTTTGTTTGCTGCTGAACACCTTCTTACACAACAAGCAGTCCATATATACTTAACAATATCTTAGCCTCCATTTAACATCCTTAACAAAGATTAAACCTAAACGTCAACATTCTGAGACACTCTTTGAAATAGTTTCCAGGCATCCTTAACAAAGATTTAACCTAAACGTCAACATTCTGAGACACTCTTTGAAATAGTTTCCAGGCATCCTTAACAAAGATTTAACCTAAACGTCAACATTCTGAGACACTCTTTGAAATAGTTTCCAGGCATCCTTAACAAAGATTTAACCTAAACGTCAACATTCTGAGACACTCTTTGAAATAGTTTCCAGGCATCCTTAACAAAGATTTAACCTAAACGTCAACATTCTGAGACACTATTTGAAATAGTTTCCAGGCATCCTTAACAAAGATTTAACCTAAACGTCAACATTCTACAGGGGATATCGCATGAAGTCCTTAACGGACTCCTTAGCCCACGTTGCCATCGTTATCAGCGCGCCAAACCGTTCTGCACGCTTCAGACCGCACATTTCATCGTACAACTCCTGCACGCGCTCTTTTAACCGATCGATCTCCTCCCTTTGCATTTCTATGGTATCTTTTTTATCTTTTGCGTCGGCGACAATTCTTTGCACTGCTTCCACTGGCTCCATATATATCAGGGAACAAGTTCCCTTCGAAAGAAGGGATATAAATGAACCCAGATCACATGCCTTGTAACGCTCTGATAGTAGGACCCACCGGCTGCGGAAAGACCCAGTTCGTAGTAGAGCAGCTATTAGGACCCTTTAGATACCGCTTCGACTATATCGTGCTATTATGCCCCACCTACGTGAATAACCGCACCTGGACGGGCATAGGAGTGAAAGATGACGACTTCTTCATAGATATCTTAGACCCCAACGAGTTATCTGGGCATCTTAAGTTCTGGCACAAACAATTCCCTAAAGATACACAGACACTCCTCATACTGGATGACATCGCCTGCGGGGACGATGTAAAGAGGCGCACCTCCGAATTAGTGAAGCTTGCCTTCAGCGGTAGACACGACAATATTAGCATTTGGTTGCTCTCGCAGCAGCTTACCAGCGTCTCTAAGCCCTTCAGGGAAAACATAGGTTCACTTGTCGTATTTTATACTCCGAGCAAGTCTGATCTGGAAACCATCTTGAGCGACTACGGCGGTGAGATATCCAAGGAACAGTTACACGAATACATGCGGCATTTAAAGACGCACCAACATTCCAAGATGATCTTCTCTTTGAGGTTTCCGTATTCCATTAACATATATGGATATTGAGCAGTTGATAGAAGTCCCCACGCAGTTAGATGAAAGTAACCTCAAGGAACAACTCAACATCCTTGTGTCTTCGGGGAAGTGCAAAGAAATGATAGGCAAGGAAATTACCCATGAGCAAGTTAACAAGTTGTCAGAAGAGGAAGTCAAAAAGTTCCATAAGATGTACGAGGCCGCCCTTGCAAGTAAGACCACGGACGCCGTAGCAGATTCCGCCATCCGACTTGCCACCAAACTCCTTGGACTTGCACTGCCTATAGACGACGTGGAGCAACTCCAGAATGACATAAGCGAGGACTATGTCATCGCCCAAGAACTTAAGATAACCTGCGGGTGGTTGTCTTTGAAGTGCGGTAAGTTAATGGCAGTCGCCTCTGCGGCACTTCACGTAGCTCAGCACGTCGACTTGAAGGAACTTACGGCCTCTTGGAAGGACTTCAAGAAGGACAGAGACGTTGAAAAGGTCTTCCAGGCGGCACTTGCCGAAGTACCTGATCAAGTCGCCTCAAGTCCTCCTTAAGTACTTACCCAAGTCATCCTCAAGTACCTAGTTAAGTCATCCTTAAGTACTTGGTCAGGTAGCGCCCAAGTCATTTCCAAGTCGTCCTTAAGTCATTCCCAAGTACTTACCCAGGTCATCTTAAGTTACCTGTCAAGTCCTTCAAGTCCTTAGATATAAATGACTGAACCAGAGTCGAAGGTAGAGCAGCCCCAAGAGGAGCAGAAGATTACCAAGGCTAAATCTCCAGGCAGAGTTGCTGCCGGAAAGAAGCTCGCGGAGATGAATAAAAAGAACAAAGCAAAGAAGGAGGAAAAGGTGGAGGAAAGAGAAGAGGAATCCTTTATCAATCCTGGGTACGTCATTGGCGCGTTAGGAGTCGCTATAGCAGCAGGCAGCCTCTACTTACAATGGCGGGCTACGAAGCCAAAAGTAAAATTGGAACCAGCACATTACGCACCTGCGGAGCCGCCCGTGAGAAAAAGCAAAATCCCTGAAATGGAGTGATAACCTTCTCGCTTTGTAATATAATGTCAACCGCGTTATTGAAAACTGTTGAAGAAGCAGCTATCATTACTTCCATCGTTGCGGGTATTGGTTGGGTAGGTAAGAAAGTGCTCAAAGAAGACTTTACTGAAGACCCAAGCAAGAGCTTCGCTAATTTTGCTAAGATGACCGCTGCCGTGGGTGGGGCTATCATGGTAAAGGATTACCTACGGAAGGAAAAGTACCTGCCTACGGTGTAATATATATGGCTAGCGTGGTCGCAGGTGGAGTTATTGCAGCTTTAGCATTCACTGGAGCTAATTATGGTGGTCAGTATTTAGATAGATTAGTTAGAGGCGACAAAAGCGGAGATTTAGCCGCCGAAAGGAAGAGACACGACTTAGCGCTGGAGAAATATCAGCGAGACGTGGCGGCTTGGAATAAAAAAGACAAGCTTACAGGGATTGGTTGGATAAGAACTACCAAGACAAGATGCAGGCAGACAAGAACTTCGAAAATACAGACTACGCCTTTAAACTTTATGCACAGGCGCATCCCGACTTTAGAATGAGAAAGCCTCAGTTCAAGAATTACTACCAACCTTCTAAGAAACAAAAAGACAATGAGCTGGTCTTCGTAGGAGTCGCAGGGCTGGCAGGAGGCGCGGCTTTGGCGTATCTAATATAATGATCGTCTTTTTGGAAAGCGACAAGAATGACTTTACCACTTACTTGAATTCACCCATTAAAGCCCATAAAGTTCGGCTCATAAGTTGCTCTTTGTACAATTCTTGGTATAACCTGATTAGGGGCATAGTCACTGAGCATACAGGAGGATCTAACTATCAAGCCGTATTGCTACCCGATGGACATTACACACCAATCACACTGGCCAAGGAGTTAGCAAAACACGGTTATACTCTTACCACAGGGCTGCCGCACGAAATGACCTTCAAACATAATATGCCAAACTATTCAGTAACTTTTGGAAAGTCTGACCCATTGGGATCTTTATTATGTGCCTCGGGCAAGACAATTACCGACACAGCCATACCCGTGAAATGGAAAGTCGCATCCTCTTACGAAGTCTATTGCGATTTAGTCCATAGTTACAACAATGGAGAAAAGTCTTCTCTTATGTCCAAGTTTCTGCCCAAAGGTAATCCATTTGACCCAGTGGAATACACTCCCATTTCTTTAAGCTATGACTTGTCTAATTTGGTAGAAAGCATAAACATCACCATCAAAGTGGACGGAAAGACGGTGGATTTTAACGGACGTAAGATCAATCTCGTCCTGGAATTCATTCTAGTTGCATGTCGCGTTTGGGACAGATTAACCGAGTAAAACATGCCTTTGATCAAAACACTCTAAAAACCATGATAAATGCCTTAGTTTTCAGCAAGCTCTACTATTGCTCTAATGTGTGGAGCAATACCACTGAGAGTAACCTGAACAAAGTCCAAGCTGTGCAGAACTTCGCATGCCGTATCATTAGCAACAAAAGAAAGTACGATCACGTCACGCCTATTCTTAAAGAGCTACGATGGTTACCCGTCAGACAGCAATTACACTACCGTAATGCAATTATGGCATTCAAATGCATGACTGGGTGTGCCCCTGATTCCTTATGCTCGCGATTTATTCCAAGATCAAGCATCACGCAGCGTACGACAAGAAACTCGCAAAAGCTGCAGATACCTCTTTGCAGAACGACTACTGGACAAAGATCATTTTACTATAGAACTGTCAAATTGTGGAATTCACTAGACTCTGCCCTTAAGTTGAGCTCAACCGTGAAAGACTTTAAACGGACATTAAAACAACATCTTATTTCAGATTTTCTAAAACCTTAATGTAATTTAAATGTACAATTTATTTATCTATTTATTTATTTACTTTATTCTTTGATCTTTTCTTTTTGCTTCTTATATAATTATATATAGTATTATTTTAATTGTAATTAATTAGGCCCTTTATTCTGAAAAGCCTTATAGAGGACGAATAAAGTATGTATGTATGTATGTATATAATGGGCCGCGTAGAGGACAAACTCAAAAGGATTTACTATGGGCCTGAAGGCTATTGGAAAGGAGCGTCGGCCATCAAGAAACTCGCGACCGCGGCCAGGGTATCAGAAGAAACGGCTAAGAATTGGTTAAAAAAGCAAACCCTCTGGCAGGTTTATCTTCCCGTGCCTAAGTACATTCCCAGGCCCAGCTTTACCGTAAATGTCCCCAATGAAGTTCATCAGGCGGATTTGCTTTTCTTACCGCACGACAAGGTGAGAAAAAAGACCTATAGATACGCTTTGACAGTAGTCGATATCGCAAGCAGATACAAAGACGCCGAACCCATAACCAGCAAGGATTCTGGGGAAGTCGCAGAAGCCCTAGGTAGGATTTATAAGCGCGTTTTGAAATGGCCTAAGCTGCTGCAAGTGGATGCGGGGACAGAGTTCATGGGCGTGGTTACTAAGACCCTGAAAGACCACGACACTAAGATTAGGAGAGCCGAAGCTGAGTACCACAGGGGTCAGAGCATCGTCGAAAGATTCAATAAGACCCTGGCCGAGCGTCTCTTTGGGTACCAGTATTGGAAAGAGCTGGAAGTTCCCTCCAAACGCAACAGGGAATGGACTCAGGGGCTCCCCCAGGTCGTCGCGGCTTTGAACCACGAGGCGGCCAGGGCTACGGGAATGAAACCCAAGGATGCTATAAAAAAGAAACACGTGGAACATAAGTCCTACGTCAGAAGTTCAAGGGCGGTCGGACTGAAGGAAAAAAAGCTCTCCCGCAACATAGTGGTCAGATACCTCTACCAGCCGGGGGAACTCGAAGGTGGCAGTAAGAGAGCCACGGATCCTAACTGGTCTTTGGAAACGTATGAGATTTCGAAGTCCGTCACCAAGAAAGGGCAACCCGTGTTGTATTACCTAAATGGCCCAAGTCGCGGATTCGTCAAGGAAGAGCTGCTCATAGTCCCCAAAGACTCAGAGTAGTGCTGCTCAACGCGCCCGATTACACTCTAGGCATGTCAGTCTTACGTTGCCTCTGCAATGCCCGCGTTTGTTATTTATACGATCCACGGAGAACTGCTGATCGTCATTCGGATCAAACCTCCATAGTAGAGGTATGTTACATTTGGCACACCTTGCCCCTTTCTTATAGACGTCGTCCACGCATAGGTCGAACGTCATATTTTTTTCTTCGTCGTGCCGCTTGTAGCGAAGGAGTTTCTTAGCAATGTTTTCTTTGGCTACGTCTTCCGTCGTGCGGTCGTAACGCAGTCGGGGCCCCCAGGCTCTTTTTAACTGTTTGGCATACTCCACGCGGCTCACGGCGGTGTAGATAAGGTTGCTCCAACACAGCCGCTGGTCTACGATCCATAAGGTTTCTTTTATGGTAAGCCCCTGCGCGCTGTGGACTGTCATACAATAACCCAAACGCCAGTCGGGATGGGAGGGTTTTTTTTTCGACCTTTCCCATAGGCACCCAGGCTTTATCGTGCGTTACTGCATTTCGCAGTTGGATGTCGGAACCAGGTACCCAGACGTCGCGGCGCTGCATGCGGGTGTCGTGGGGTTTGTAGCAGACGGGTACCAAATGCGTAGGGAAGCGCTTTTGGTGTATGTTTAGCAGGTCTTTTTGTATGCGTGACTGTGCTGCGCGTTTGCTGCTTAACACCAGATCCTCCGGATGCCAGGCGTATAGAAAATCCTCGTAGGATTTCGCCCGTACCCTCTTCCGCAGTGTTTTGCATTGCTCGGCATCGCTAAGGCCCCGAAGTTCTGCTTTCAGGTTTCTTACTTGATCCTTGCTGCGGTAGTCGGCGTTAATGTCCTCCGCATGGTCTACCATTTCTTTTAACCATTCGTGGTGCATCTCTCCGGCTATTGGAGGAGGCTGGCAGGGATCTCCGGCGAATATTACTTGACACTTTCCACGGAGGAATTCTACGAATTCTTTGAGGATTTCTAAAGGAACGGTGCAAATCTCATCCCAAAGTATCACCGGAGGTATGTCGTGGATAGCTTCAGGTACCCACTTTTGGCCATTCCAACGAAAGAAGCTGTGGTAGGTTTGTGCGTCGTGGCCCATTTCGCAGAGTTCTCGTTCCAAACGGTGCGTTGGCGTTAGCACCTTCACGCGGGGAAAAAGCTCCAAAACACGCGTCGTCTTACCGCTGCCGCCGGTACCGTAGAGGTAAGAGAAGCGTTGGTAAGAGATTGGGTCGGCAACGGAAGGCAAAGGCTCCACAGTGGGCGTTACGGCACCGCAGAGATGTTCTCCGCGATACTCCACGCGTGCTCTCCAAGACTTTATCTCTTCGTCTTTAACGCGGCATTGTCCACTTTCTGCAAGTTCGTCGTCGGTGTAGAATTCCTGCATCTTTTCTAACACTTCCGGGCGCACGTATAAGGAATCCGTAGCCACGCGTGGGATGTCTTCTTTGTCAAACCGCAGGAGCATTGCGAGAAGGTTAATGTGCGCATATGCGAGCATGCTGGCACGCAGATGGTAATACTGCGGTCGATGGTCCTGGTAATAACACAGCGCATTCCATTCGTGTAGTTTATCGTCGACAAGGTAATCCCACTTCTCTACAGACACCATCGTTCCTTTGTCATGCGCGCGCTTGATGAGGAAGCTTAGCTCGCCTTCGTCCGTTATCAGGCGCCGCTGCAAATGTTTTTCACCTTCTTTTGCGCCCTGCGTGAATTTACCTATGACCACACGCGCTGTGGGTTATGCTCCGGTAACCATTGCGTGAAGGCGCTATGGCAGAGTATGGCTTCATGCGCTGTGTATTTTAAAAGCTTGCGCTCTTCGAAGAACTTCAGTAGAGGCACGGGTATCCATTCTTTATCCTGCAGGTGCTTTCCATACCACGCATAAATTATCGGATGTAAGTCTTTTGCTAGCTCCCAGGTGGTCAGTCTGACGAATCCCGTTGCTGGGGCGTCGTAGTGACCCGGTAGTGACACCCTAAAGAATTGGGAGTCTGGATGTCCGTAGCGGTCGTAATATTCCTTACAATCTCCAAGGCCTTTGAAACTGGCGGGGTAACAGTGTTTCATATCCAGCGACACGTATTCATCTTCGTCGTACTCCATGTTCCACAGACCTCCGTGGCCGTGCTCCACGCAAGCTTTGGAGATATATTTGAACTCCTCCGGCGTGGGTTTCCAGCCGTTTCTCTTCTTTGCGGCTAAGAAGTCCAAGCTACGGGAGCTGAGCACTTCGTCTGAGAAGTCTTCTCCTAAAGTCCCACAGGCGCTTCGAATGCGCAGCTGTTCCACTTCAGGACGATACAAAGTACCATCTTGGGTGATGAATTGACTTCCCTCCGCATCCATTAACCAAATAGAATTCTCGTGCATTAGTTCTGCAAGCGGCGAGGTCTTGTAAACACGCGTTTCTTTCTTTCTTGGGAACCGCAGCTCTCGCCACGCATGTGCGTTGTGCTGGTAGATAACAATAGGCGCTCCCCGGCCTCCATACTTCTTCGTCCCTTCGTACATGAAACCGTCGGTGATGTCTTTCACATGTATGCGCCTTTCTAACGCGGTTTCTAACTTCTTGATGTTCTCTATGGAGCCTCCGGCCCTACGCGCGGAATCTTCCCATTTCCTGATGGCTTCTCTTCTCTTCGGCGTAAGCTTACCACCCCTAGAGGAATCCTCGAAGAACTCTCTTACCAACTTCCCAACACAGTTGCCCGGATGTCGCATTGGCTGCAACTTCTTGACGTCCGGCTTCTTGATTTCATACGCACCGTAGATAACCACGGTAACCGGGTAAGCGACCTCGTAGAACAACATGTCTATTCCCTCCAATGCTCCCGGTCGCGTGTCCTTGTTTAAAACGAACAGGTTCTGCTTACCAGACGCCCGTATTGGATTACGGCCCTTTTCTATCACCCATTCGCCGTCCAAATACTTTACGAACGTCAACTCCAAACGGTAGTCGGCGGCCGGCATTGTGTCGATTATCTTTTCAGCCATTTTGTAATTCATAGTTTCGTCTGTCTTTCCCTCCATAAATGTCGCGAAGACAAAGTCGGCATCTGAGTTATCCATCACCCGATTCCCGAGCTTGCGCACAGTTTCGTTTCGAATGTTTTCGATGGCGGCCATCTATATCTAAGGAACATTTTAACCACCATTCGCGCTACCAAAATACCTGCCTACGGGTAATTCCCGCTGCGGACGGCAACCACTTGAGGCGGGAAATCCTGGTCGTTCCCGGTACCCCTTTCGCGTGTCCCCCTTACTGCTGCTAACTGAATTGTGTGTGTTTTTTTATTTTTTATTTGCTAAACGCTGAGCAAATGTGACATTCGGCAAGGAAAAGACGCGTGCTGAAGCGTATCCTAAGGTATCAAAGAAACACTTCGAAAAAATTGAAAACATCAAAGAGATGCAGAAAAAATTCACTTGTTTTCTTCATATTTGCATGGGCTCATCATTAAATCAGAATGTTTCCCAAATATTTCGTACCGTGCTTACTTTAAAACAAACTTCTGTTCAACGGACAAGACAGCCACTAAAATTTGCGAGCCTATTTTTCAATTTGTTTAGATAATAATACCTTTCGAGTTCAATTTGGGATTAATTCGCACGAGTGTGTTTTCAAAAAGTTGAAATTCAACCAGATCGAAGGTAGAAGAAATGACTCCTTGATGGCGGTATTGCCCTTCCCTTTGCTGTGAGTATGTTTAGAATATTTGTACACCGTGGCCAAAAGTCATCTCACCTGCTCTCAGCAAACATAACTTCGCCAATAAAATCCATGTTACATTTCATCTTAGTCCTTAAAGGAGACTCATCAAGGTCATAAAGGGTGATTAATATCATTTGATACTTTACTATCGAAAAAATATTTTGTACAGAATGAGTGCCGGAAGTAATAGATCGAAAACGAGTGCGAGTGTTTGATCAGGGAATCCAAACACCGAGAAACATATGAAAGCACGAGGCCGTAGGCCGAGTGGTTTTATTGTTTCGAGGTGTTTGGATTCCCTGATCAAACACGAAGCACGAGTTTTTGAACTTACTTCTCAGTCTCATCATAATTCATTTGTTTTTGAATCTACTGAGACTAGAAAAGTGAACAGTGTTTTATCAGTGCATGTCTTGATCCGTTTTTGATCAAGTATCAAGGTGTGTGCACGTGAAAACAATGCAAAGTCGCCATTGGTTATTGACCTCATGAAATATTAATGTCTATTTTGAGAAGAATTACTAAAATCAAGTTTAGGGTGCATTCTCCTTAACACATGAAGCTTTTCCTAGCGGTCTCGCTGATGCAAATATATATGAGAAATGACTAAGATATCGTTCACTTCAGTTCAAGCTTGCACACGGCTCGGACGTTGGTTGATCCTTGGTTGGTATCCTTTCTTTTCTATTGAAACTTAGCAACATCAAAAAACAGCCAAACTGACTTTTGATTCGATTTTCAATTTCATTATACAGCTTCTCATTAATCCCATATAGGTAACTGTTCAATATTTTCTTAGTTGGACAGGTTTTGTTGATATGGGATTAATTAGGCAGCTATATAATTAATAGGTAATGGGATTTTATGCTCCCCAATCATGAAATAATTAGACTCGAAAAATTCCTCTGACTGCCAAATTGGACTCGGCCTATGGCCTCATCCAATTTTGTCAGTCTTCGGAATTTTCCTATTCCAATTATTTCTTAATTGAACAGCATGGAGTCCTAATTCTTATACTTATTCTGTACTGATATTTTATGCAAAATGAACAGATGAGTCAACACTTTCCTTTTGCAATTTCGAGCCGACGTGGCTGGCTAACTGGGCATTTTTTTCATTTCTCTGGTTGACATTGTGCAACGGATGTTTTTGCCAGCAATTTTTGGAAAGGCGTCTATTGTATAATCACAATAATTTTTTGTTGTTTTTTTTGTTGTTTTTTTGCGATTTTGAATGGTTTGAGCATAATTTTAGCAACCAGGTCGTTGGGCACACTTGTGACTGCCGAGATTATGACATTCTGACATTAGAGTATAGACCTGAAAAACTGACTTGTAGAAGTCGGAAATTGTTTTCCATCCTTCGAGTGATCTGGTGGTGCATTGAACAGTAGCTGCGTGTAAAAGAGGGTCCATATATGTTGCGAGACACAAAGTTTCAAGAGCACGAAGTGCATCAAAGCGTAGCCACGTTTTGTCGTTAACTGCGCATCTGATTAACAGTTCATTTATTCAAATTACCTTCCGTGTCAGAGCTCTGTATCTGTTAAGTCAAAAGTCGTATTAGTTTCGGATTTGACTGTCTCAACTACTGGCAAATGTACAACTTCAATCTATAATGGGTTACAGACGTGAAGATTTTGTTGAAAACGTCGATGAAAACCTGATTTGTTTAATATGGTAAGAGAATCTAGTTTAGTTATTACGATGTATGGATGGATTAAAATTTTTAAACTATAAATGATAAATTATATTAATAAAGGTTAATTATTTAATTAAATCTTGCAATTTTGATGATCTGATTTACTAATATCCTCAACTTCCGATATTTTGGAACTTTGGAGTTATGATACTAATGATAGATTGTTTATTTAGGTATTTTACATTGTGCAATCTGCATTACGGTATTTAAAAAATCTGAAGACGAAAGACGTTACTGCCGAAACCTGTCATTCAAACTACAGAGTGTCGTGTTTGTTATAGAAATAGTAGGAAGTCTGCTTCTAAACCGGCCTTTTGATAGAGGAAATATATCAAAAAAGCTGTTCATTAAAAATTTTTCCTTTATCTTCTTAAACATTCATAATATGTCTTGTCGATAAAGCCGGTGACCCGATAGAGCCGGTGACCCGCAATACTAAGCAGGGTAATCAAGAGACGATTTTTTAATTATCGTGATTCAACTGCAGCAAGGTGAAATTTTATAGATTTGTGGCATATTTGCGTTTCCATTTTATTATTTCATTTCTAGTCATGAAGTTCTGGAAGACCCCCAGCAATGTAAAGAAGGGCATATTTTCTGTAAAAAGTGTATAAAAGCATGGTTGAATCACAAATGCAGATGCCCCATGGATAACACAGTACTAAAAGTCGAAAGTCTTATGCCGAGCGTGTTTGCTAAAAACATGATACAAAACCTTAAAGTCTTTTGTCATCCACCAGGTAATGATGCACAAGTGGCAGATACTGCAGGTGAGTCTGGAGGAATTTTTACTTGGCATGTTTTACTTGGGCATAATTAACTTTTAAACGTTTGCAGAGAAATGTAATTGGTCCGGGAAGCTATTGGCACTAGCGGACCACAGAAAAACTTGTCCTTTCCAACAAATACAGTGTTCTAATGTGAACTGCAACACCAACATGCAGAGAAGAGAACTGGAGGATCATGATAAGATATGCAAATATAAAGAGCTGGAATGTGAGAAATGTATACAAGTTATTCTCCGACATATGCTCATACTGCACAAAAACAATGACTGTCCTGAAGAGATGGTGCCATGTCCCAACAGCTGTAGAAGTCCAGAAACCGGACAAATCAACAAGATTAAAAGGTATGAAACGCTCAATTTTGATTTCGATGCTTTCGATGTACGTTCTTGGTTACTCATAATTACTACGTGTATATAGCGGAATATACTGGGCAATTCTCTTAAAGAAAATATGTTCCCGTCCCTATAACGCACCACTGGTGTGGCTGAATGACACAACAGGGTAACAAAGAAACTCTTATGAAATGTTTTTTTTTTGTCACTCGGTACAGATCTATATGTAAAGTGTATGCTACATCGAGTGTATAAGCAGATTAAGAAAGCTGCCTCAGTTGGGTTCTCGCGGGACTCGAACCACTGACCTCTCGTCTGCTAGACGAGATCTCAACCGCTCGGCCACCGCGAGAACCCAACTGAGAGATTTTTAACGGAGCTCCCTCGCGTGCCGAAGGCGAGCGGAGCACCATACTTAAGAAAAAATGGTAAACCATCGAGTTGATTTTTCATGGCTTGGCTGACATCACTTCCGTCCATACGTCCGTCCTTCCGTCCATCCGTGTACACAACACAGGAATCGGGCTTGATGTCAAAGCAAAACTGCTCACAAATGCGGCTCTCAAATTCACAGAAAAAATCACATAGCTATAGAACAAAAACAATTAAAAAAAACTTTCATGTAGTCAAAGATGGATCAAGAAGTGTTTTTCAAGAATTCAGGTGTGTGTTTTTTAGCAAACAATCGTATATTATTTTTTCGAATCGACAAATAAAGACTTTCTCTCAAAGCTTTTTATATTTCTATAGATAAGCTTAATTTTATTTTAATGCTGGAAGAAACATATCACGGAAAGCATATTACCACAACAAATATTCGTCCTTTATTTAGCTTTGTAAATCTTTAACAATTCGGTTGTTTTTAATCAACTATCGTATGTTTTTCGTTCAAGAAAAATGCAGCTTTGCTCGCCTCCAACAACAACAACAACAACAACAACAACGTTTTATTGTACCTAGAATTACATTCACATTTACAAACACACATTCACACATTCATTTCCACATTCTAGGAGTGGAAATAATAATTTAAAAAATTATATAGAAGAAATACATAAAAATTTACATAATCACTAGAAAAATTACAACATATTTTTGGAGGAGAAATGTTTTATCAAAAGTTATCAATAGAGAGTTATTTGTTCTATTTAATGCGAAAACTTATTTGTTCTGTTAATGCAAGAAAGAAATTAAATATACAATAAAAGTGAGAAATTTATTCTTAATACTTGCTTATGAATGTCAATTTTAATTTTTTCTTAAACGTATGCAAACTTGTCAATTTTTTTGTGGAATCATCAACTGAATTCCAAACTTTTGGAGCATTAAATCTAACGTTAAATTTACCATAATTGGTGTTAGCTTTTGGTAGATAAAAGTTATTTTTAGCTGCAGATCTAGTTTGGTATTTCTGCATATCACTTATTGGAGTGAAAAAAATCTTTGAAAATAGTAGGAAGCTGGCTATTTTGGTATTTAAACATGAAAACTGCCACCGTATATTTAACAAGATCGTGAAATTTCATTATATTTAAATTTTTAAACAACGGGCTCGAGTGAGCATGAAACGGCGAAAATGTCATTAATCGTACTGCCTTTTTCTGTAAAATAAAAATTGCTTCAAAGTTGTTGGGTATGTACTACCCCAGGCCAATATTCCATAAATGAGGAATGGATATATCAAGGCATAATATAGATCGACAAAAATATTTATGTTTACATAATAGCGCAATTTAGACAAAATTCCAACATTTTTTTTCATCTTTTTTTGAGATGTATTCAACATGGGTTTTCCAAGAAATGCAAGAATCAATATAGATTCCTAAATATTTTATAGATGTTTCTTGTTTTAATTGTTTGTTATTGAGAGTGAGGTCAAAGTCAATTGTTACTTTCTTCTGTCTTGAATGGAATAAAACGAAATTTGATTTCTCAATATTAAGAGACAATTTGTTCGCACATAGCCATGTATGAACATTTACGAGTTCAGAGTTGATAGTATGTTTAAGAGTATTCAAGTTTTTGTGTCTGTAAAATAAATTTGCGTCATCCGCAAACAAGTGAAACTCAAACAAGGTTGAGCAAAGGTGAAAATCATTGATATAAATAAGAAATAATATCGGTCCAAGTACGGACCCTTGTGGAATTCCGCAAGTAATTGATGTCAATTCAGAACTAACATTATTGATAATAACAGCTTGTTCGCGATTGCTGAGATAAGAGATAAACCATTCTTTAGCAATTCCCCTTATTCCATAATAATAAAGTTTTTTCAACAGGATTTGATGATTTATAGTACCAAACGCTTTACTACAATCTAAAAATATGCCACACGAAAACTCAGATGCATCTATTGATGATTGTATTTTATCAATAATACTTAGTGTAGCGAAGTCAGTTGAATGGTTACTGCGAAAACCAAATTGATTTTTGAAAAAAAGTGTTATTCTTTTTAAAGAAGTCAATCAGACAATTTGCCATCAACTTTTCTAGAAGTTTATGAAAAATTGAAAGTAAAGAGATAGGACGATAGTTAGAAAGAGAGAGGTGGGAATCTTTTTTATGAATTGGAATTATGTTTCCTATTTTCAAACTTGAAGGAACGATACCCAAAGAAAAAGAAACATTGAATAGTGTGACAAGTGGCTTTGAAATAACAGCTTTCAGTATCTTAAGAAATTTGACTGGTATACAATATGGTCCTGTTGCTTTCTCATTTTTCAAATATGAAATCTCATTCTCTATCTCAGAAGATGAAATCGGAGAAATATAGAATCTTTTACATAGAGGTGTCTTTAGATAATCCATTGGATGCTTGTCTACTCGGTCTATCATTTCTGCTAAGCTACAGCCTATAGAAGAGAAGTAATTATTAAAAGAATTGGCAATGTTCTTTGAGTTTATAATTTCAGCACCGCGGTCAACGATTTTACTAATACATGAAGTACTCTTTGATTTATAATGAACAATCCTGTCGCGGGGTCCCATCGGCGAAACAAAGATTTTATAATTTTATATCTTTCCACAGATAATTTATTTAATCATTGAATGAAAAATAAATTTACACCAAATATTCAACTGTTTATTAAAGCGAGAATGATTATAAAAATGAGCTTAAATTTGTGTTTTTGAGAGATGTTATTGTATAAAGGCCTTGTCTTTCACTTAAAAATATTCAAAAACATTTACAAACGCCAATTTAATGACAAGAAAAAAACACATCCGAGGTAAATTTCACTAAGCTTGATATTGTATAGGATTATCTGTAGTTATCTTTCGTTTTCTTAAAGTAAAAGAGATTCAAAGCCTAAAACTGTCGGCCTTGGAAAATTTTGTCGAAGAAAATCCTCCAAGTACAAAACTAGCCCCTGGGGGTGGTGGTGAGTTGTGTACAAAATTTCGATTTCACTGCATGGTTTTTATTATGGGAGAAATTATCTTCATCTCGAATAAAAAAAATTGAAGATTTTTTCCCCGATCTTATTTTTACCTTTCAGTTCCATTCAAATTGCTCACCCTGTGACTTCCGTATTGGGAGCTCCGCTTTTAGGCAGTGCCTTAATATATATATATATATATATATATATATATATATATATATATATCAATTCTGCTTATACACTCGATGTAGCATACACTTTACATATAGATCTGTACCGAGTGACAAAAACACATTTCATAAATTCACAATTAATAAAAATTCCGTTGATTAACCGATATTCCGAGCGGGTTCCGAACATTGTTCGTCCCGTGTGGTGTTGGGTAAAAGATCACGCGCGGATTTCATTTAAAATATAGATGTAACACAACCTACTACCGTAAAGCTTCCAGAGCGGTTGAGATCTCGTCTAGCAGGCGAGAGGTCAGTGGTTCGAGTCCAGCGAGAATCCAACTGAGGCAGATTTTTTAATGTACTGTTTAATAAACTCGCAGGAGTGTTTTATCAGGATTTAAAAACACGAGGCGTAGCCGTACTGAATTCTTTACGAAATGAACGAAGTTTGATAGAGAAAATCCAATTCAAAAACTCATAAATAATTCATAAGCCTTTTGTCCAATTGGAGCCACCATACACGTCACGTGCATGGACCTTTATACCCGATAAAGTCCTCATCATTAGTATTCTTTAATTAAAGAATACTAATAAGGATGATTTGGTCCAGTTGGAGCCACCAAACACGTCACGTGCGTGGATCTTTATATCCGATAAAGAACTCTACACTAGTATTCTTTATATAAAGAATACTAATAAGGACGACTTTATCAGAGATAAAGGTTATCAGAGATAAAGGTATATCCAAATTTAGATAAAGACTTAGAACCTCATCAAAGTCTGTCTCACATACGATCACAGACGACCCACGAAATCTAATTGACTAGCAATCTTGTCTTGAGACTAGCATGCTGTCTTGAAAATGTGGAAGCCTTTATTGGGAATGACTGCACATGATAGTGACGTATAAACCTCAACTGTCCATGACAGGTACATACGAACTGCTGTCGATGTATAAAAGTCCATGTTTGTGACGTGTATGGTGGCTCCAGTTGAATCAAAATCTTATAAATTGTTCATTAGTTTTTGAAGCAGTTCAAAAAACTCGTAGATCGTGTCTTATCAGGTCTAAAACCACTCGGCTTTTATACCTGACAAAACACTCCTACTCGTTTTTTAAACACTACGTTAAAGTTTATGCAAATGAAGACGAATCTATATCAGATATAAAATCACCTTCATGGTCATGATTTCTATTGTGTTTCCTTCATGAATTATTAATGAAGCATCGATGTAGCATACGCTTTACATATAAAAGAAACTCTTGTTTGTTCTCAGGATTGACCTAGACTGGCATATGGAAAATGAGTGTGCCAAGACAATACTGGATTGTCCATTCAAGAATCAGGGATGTTCAACACAAATTGAACGACAACATGTCGATAAACACGTACAAGACAACATGGCTGAACACATGTTGTTACTGGCTAAAAAATTTTCATTACTCACTAAAGATAACAAACAACTGAGGCACGAATTAAACCATCTTAAGGTAGGAGAGTAGTATAGAATGTAAAGAAGTATAGCGTAGCATTAAATGTAAAAGTCTTGTTAAGTCTTTTTAAGAAATCATATTTCTAGATTATTTATTCATGCATTTTTATAATTATTTAGTCATTTATTTTTTAACGCATTGTATGTATATATTATCACATTTTAATTGTATATAAATAAATATCATTAATGTATTATAATTTAGTTAGTTTAGATATAATTTTATTGTTTATTTATTCTTACAATTTTTGTAAAGCGCATTAGATCATATACCCAAATGCCTTTTAGCGCTATAGAAGCATTAAAATTATTATTATAAAATATTTAATGCAAGAGGCAGTGTTTTTAACATTAATCATATCCTTTTGGTAATCACTACCAAATCCTGCAATCTGATTGGTCCAAAAAAGTGCGATTAATTCCCAAATCGCATCCTTTTGAGTTCTTAATCGCATCATTTTGAGTTCTTAATCGCATCTTTTTGAAAGAACCAAACACAGAACTGAATTCTTATATTCAGCCAATCAGAGAAGAGAATGAAACAAGCCTTTTCAACGCGTTTGCAAAGTGTTTTTCTTCTGTGAATTGACACATTTTCACGCTTTTTGATAAGATTTTATAGCAAAAAATCAAAAATAAAGTTGTATTTTTTATGTAGTCATGGAAGATAGCATTAACAGTTTATTGATGATGATGATGACATCCTGATGAGCCTAGAGTTTCCACATTTTGAATTTAATGATGATAGTTTTTACCGAAATTCAACATACGGTGATGACAGAGTGACTAGTGCTGCTCGATTGACGACGATGAATCAACAACCAAGAAACGAGCCATCTGCAACAAAATTCAAGTTCTACAGCTGTTCCAACTAATCCCATTTGTGATGAACAAAGATTTCCTGTTGTTACTGAGAACGACATCGATGAATTGAAGTCCAAAACTGACAACCTAAACACTAAAAGATTCACGAAAACCTGTATGAAAGTTCTCAAAAGCTGGTGCAGTGCCAGAAGATTTAATAACAAAACTGGGAAAATGAATCCAGTTGAACTAAACAGTATGCTGACAAAGTTTTATGCAGAGGTGAAGAAAGTAAATGGCGATGATAATGAACCGCAGTCATTGAAAATTATGCAAGCAGCCATTGGTCGACAATAACACGAAAGACGCCGCTACAATAACACTGTCACAAGGTCACGCGAATTTTCCAACTCACAGAAAACCCTGCATGCAAAAGCTGTTTTCCTGCGTGAAGAAGGTAATGTCAAGCGCCCAAATAAATCATCTCCATTGTCCGTAGATGACGAAAAAAAACCTCTGGGCCGAGGAGAACTCGGAGATCACAATGGCCGTGCACTAACTTCCGTCAATTTCAAGAATTTAACGGAGCAATTGGGGTTTCGAGGACACCAAAAACATTAAAATGCTTACGTCGAGGACTTTCAGATTGTCCAAAACACAGATGGCACTGAAAGTGTTAAATTCAGTGAGAAGCCCACGAAAACACGCAGTGGCGGGCTTCGCATCCCATGAAGAACAACTCCCCAAATAATGTTAAGCACTAACAACGGTGAGAGAGATCCCGTACGACTATTCAAACTCTGGCTGTCGAAACGACCTGAAGGAATGAAGAACAACGGCCCCCTCTATTTTCAAATAATCAACCGACCAAAAATATCCACTCTTTAGTATGGTAAAATGCGAATGGGTCAAAACACCATCGGAAGTATCATGAAGTCAATGGCGAGAAAATGCTTAGCCACAGCAAAGCATACTACTAATCAATGTATGCGTAAAACGCTAGTTCAGAAGCGGAAGAAATCAGGACAGCCACGACACTTCATCAAAGAAATTACAGGTCATGCTAGAGAGTCATCACTAGATGATTATGGTCAGATTGACGAAGATCAGAGAAGACTACTGTCCCATATCATAGGCGATGTTACCCCAAACGCGCCTTAATTTCTACTTCAACTGTCACTTCGAATTCCACAGCAGCTTCTTCAAGGAAGGTGAACGAGCAATCCAATATACAGCCATTCAAAGAAAGAAATCTTGCTACTTCAAGCAATTTCAATTATTTTGAAGTCATGCGGGCGATGTCTCAGTTCTTTGGAATGAGTAATCAACAAGTTTCACCACAGCAATTAGTCACTTACAACAACTGTAATTTCTCCTCTACGACTCAGCATAACGCAGCACAACCTCCAAGGAGACGACGATTTGTCATTTATGACTCAGATGATGAAAAAGAATACTAACTTCTGAACGTTTTGTAGGAAATATTTCGTGCTTTTGACAAGTGCTGTCATTTGAACTGCATGCACGAGGTTCAAATCAAATCAAACATGGCGATTTGTCATGTGACTCCACTGTTGTTATTTATGAATATTTAATGATTTGCTGATAAATCATTTATTTTATACCAGGAAAAACTACATTAAATTGATTATTCTGCTCTCTTTATTGTGTCGTTTTCTTGTGATGATTACAAAAAAGATATGATTAAATAAGTGGTAATTGAACTTTGTGTCGTGCAATTTTGTAATCACGCGTGTGATTTTGGTCCAAATTGCACGACACGAAGTCCAATTACCAACATTAATCTTAATTATTAATTATTAATTTATAAATTTACAATAGTTACAAGTGGACAATATCCGACTTCCCTGACCTTATTAAAGGACACCCCAATGGCTCTGCCATCATAAGCCCTTGTTTAGTTACTACGTAGCAAATTTAGTTTGAAAGTTCACCACAATGTTTCTGGATGTCAGTCAAGAATATTCCAAATCGTCCGTGCACATTAGGCAACCCCGTGCACGCTCCAAGATCGTCCGGTTGCAATTTGCAATTGAGGTTTGAGAAAACCCTATCGAGCCACCTTAAAAGAGTGAAAACCAACTGGTAACACCAACAAAGCAAAAGCACTCCTGCTAACCAGTTTGTCTGTCCTATTTCAGGTTTCCTCCGGTGACTATGGTGTTGTTGCTACCGCTCTCTACGATTACCAAGCAAGTAAGACGTTAGTTGCCCTCAATTGTGCAGCCTTTATTTAACTCTGGTCAAAACCGTCTGAGAATCAGAGCAAGATTCCTTAATTCTATTCCCCCTTTAATTTGCGCGATTATATATAAAGTCAATTCAAAGGACGTTGTCGACCGGCTCAAATATATGCGACTCAACCGAAAGGAATATATTGGCGGATCGAGGGGTAGTTCCATGAACCTCCTTTTATGAGATCTTGTGCAGGGCCGTAACCAGGGTGAACACAGGGTGCACTGCACCCCCTCCCCCCATAAAAGCTTAAGGTCCGCTCGTCTATCTCTATTTGCTTTAAAATTGCATGAATTTTTTTTGTGATTAAATCAAGAGCACTCTCCATCTCCATCTCTCGGTCTACGGCCTCATCCAATTTTGTCAGTCCTCGGAATTTTCTTCGTCCAATTATTTTCTCAATGATATTAAAGTAAATTAGTTGACTCATGTTTCCTGAAACAACCTCGCATTTATGGTGTAACGACCTCCATAACCATTTTTTAAATTAAACTATTGAGTTAAAAAAGGACAAAATTAAGGGAAAAACTCCAAAAGAAAGGTAAACAGTTATACAGATATTTTTTCCCGCGTGTGTATTGGCTTTACTAAACTGGTTCAATATTATGCTTTAAAATAATTCTTTTTCTTAATGTTTGATATTTTCAGTTGAAGAAAACGACATCACATTCGACCCCGGTGACATCATCACTAACATCGAAGTGATTGATGAGGGATGGTGGAGTGGTACATGCAATGGTCAAACTGGCTGGTTTCCTTCCAATTACGTTGAGTATTTACAAGAGAATATGAAGTAAGAGAGCACATCTCCAATACATTGATTGTCTCATTTCCGCGTATTTGTGCCTTTATATTTAATTCTTCTATTCACAGCAACTTGACTATTTTCATCATGCAATGGTCAAACTGGCCAGTTGCCCTCCAATTACATTGAGATGAATGAGTAACAGCCAAGAGAATATTAAGAGGCAATGTCCACAAGAATCGAACAAATTCAAGAATTCGTGGCAAGGGTCGAAAAATCAAATTCGCTCTTCTTTTGAAGTTAGATAGGCCATTATTAGATATGAATCCCTGGGTAGTTGGTTTTCGAAAATTTTATTTTATTTTCGAGAAAACGGCCACAGAAGAGGTTCGACCAAAACCCAAGCAAGAGACGCTCAAGAGGAGTGAAAATGGATAAACTTTGAACAGAGCGAGCGTAAAAAATAAATCATCTATGATAATTTTTGAACTTTCTTCTTAATGTATCACCCTTTTTCGTTCATTGGACTGGAATTCAAACTTATTGGGAAAGGAACGAATTTTTGGCGAGGGAAAATAGGAGGCCTGTGTTTACATATGCTAAGTAGTTGCCTCAAAAGAAAAAAAGATTTAACTATGTGCAAGTTCTCTGATTGAAATAATATTTATGCTGCAAGTTGAGGAAGAATAGACCTTTTCAAAACTTTAAAGATTGATTTGGGGAAATTAATTCTGACTACATAGAAACCTGTTGAATTTGGTTGAAATACATGCGAAAATCACGCCTCTCGAATCAACGCAGGACTAAAGATTTTCGTAAAGATTGCCATGAAATTTACCCTGAAAACTAGGAAATTAATGTTTGTGCCGTTGTTTGAAAGTTCAGTGTGGTTTGGTAAATTTAAGCTCCATTGGAAAGGTTTTAGGATTGTCGGTACTGATGAGCAAAAAACGCGATCTTTGGTGATCGCGTGACCGAGGTTCCACTTTACGTTTAGAATTTTTATTACTGTAAAATTCACGGTAAAACTTACGATAGAAACGTTCTTTAAATAGCTTTATACTCTTGTTTTAGTCGAATAAGTTTTGGGTCGATAAAAAAGCGGTTTCAACAGTTAGTTTGTATATGCATACTAAAATCCCGCCGCCTAATGATTACTCTAATCCAAGGTCAATGATTTTTAGAGCGACTGATTGCAAATGTTGTTGAGTTTGGTTGTGTCGTACATACTAAAACCATGATGTTTAAAAACAAACATGTAAGAGATTTTAATACAGATTTTCATACGGCGTTACTCGTTGGCAAAATTGAAGTTGGTACAGAGAAGAGGAAGTGAATTCGCAAAGTAATACCGAATATAGCCAAGAAAGATATATGGGGAGTTGTTTCCGGATAACGAAACAGATAAGCAGATTGCAGGTGTCAAGATTCTTAATTTAAATAAATAATACAAGGAATTTTATTGCTATTTGAACTCGACATCTTAGAAATCTTTATATTGACGAAAAAAGATATACATTGACCTTTCAAATTTTGAAAAATCTGGTCAAATGAAATCGAAATAAACGGGCCAGTGGGACCAGCCCAAGGGGTGCCTTTGTCACAAAATTCAGCTCTAATTTGGCTTTGCTTCATGGACTGACTTAAAGAACATTTCTAGTCGTAAATCTAGTACACAAATATTTTGATAGATGGAAAAACTATGTAAATATCCTACTCGAGTTAAATGAAGAAATCATTGACCAAACGAATTAAACATGGCAGTGAATCAATGTCACATTTGACTAGGAAACATTTCTAACTTCTAAACATCACGATAAGCTACGGTTTTTCTTTCGGCTTTTTCATCGACCCAAATCTTATTTGGGAAAAATAAGATTATAAAGTTATTTAAAGAACATTTCTATCGTAATTTTTAGCGTGAATTTTACAGTAATCAAACTTCTAAACGTAAAGTGGAACCTCGGTCACGCAATCACCAAAGATCGCGTTTTTTGCTCACATACCGACAATCCCAAAACCTTTCCAATGGAGCTTAAATTTACCAAATCACACTGAACTTTCAAACAACGGCACAAACATTAATTTCCTAGTTTTCAGGGTAAATTTCATGGCAATCTTTACGAAAATCCTTAGTCCTGCGTTGATTCGGGAAGCGTGATTTTCGCATATATTTCAACCAAATTCAACAGGTTTCTATGCAGTCAGAATTAATTTCCCCAAATCAATCTTTACAGTTTTGAAAAGGTCTATTCTTCCTCAACTTGCAGCATAAATATTATTTCAATCAGAGAACTTGCATATAGTTAAATCTTTTTTTCTTTTGAGGCAACTAATTAGCATATGTAAACACAGGCCTCCTATTTTCCCTCGCCAAAACTTCGTCCCTTTCCCAATAAGTTTGAATTCCAGTCCAATGAACGAAGAAGGGTGATACATTAAGAAGAAAGTTCAAAAATTATCATAGATTATTTATTTTTTACGCTCGCTCTGTTCAAAGTTTATCCATTTTCGCTCCTCTTGATCGTCTCTGGCTTGGGTTTTGGTCGAACCTCTTCTGTGGCCGTTTTCTCGAAAATAAGATAAAATTTTCGAAAACCAACTACCCAGGGATTCATATCTAATAATGGCCTATCTAACTTCAAAAGAAGAGCGAATTTGATTTTTTGACCCTTGCCACCATTTGTTCGATTCTTGTGGACATTGCCTCTTAAGTAAGAGAGCACATCTCCAATAAATGGGTTGTCTCAGTTCGGCTTATTTGTATCTTTATGTTTAATTCTTCTATTCCTAGCAGATTGACTGTTTTCAGGTATTTTAAAAAACCTCTTCCTTTTACTGGCAACTGATTCCAACAGTAAATGCTTAATTTTCTCTCAAGTTTAAAGCATTTGAACTCTTGACTCAGTGAATTCAACAAGTTTGTAAACATATAGATATTGACTTTAATAAAATAAATAATTGATAAATATAGAAAAACAATCAGGAATCGCATGCTAAAATAGCTCAGGCTTACGCGCAGAGCTTACAAGTAGATTTTCAAAGAAGCTTTCATAGGGCATGGAGATATGCTCTCTTACTTCATATTTTGTTGGAAATTAACAACACTTTTAGTACATGCACGGCATTTATTACCGACGCAAGTGCATGCATAGTTAATAGTCCATGTCAGTATATAAGAAGACCATTTGGAAGAAGAATCCTCAATTTATATCGATAGGTTATATCAATATTATTTAAATATGCTTTTCTAAGAAAAATAAATAAATGTTGCGCTGATTGAAAAAGATTTAAGCAATTAATAGTCAAATGATTGTAACTGGAAAGCAAAAAAAAAAAAAAAAAGATTATTGTAATGATTTCTGTTCCTTGGTGGTTGTGAAATATGGCTTTATTTTGAGTATATCAATTCGGGCTACAAAAATGAGTATCATACAGTCTGATAGATGGATTTAGGGTTTCAGTCAATGCTATGGTATCATATGACATATAGCATGACATCCTCCTTTCCGTAAAAAACAACAACATATATATATATATATATATATATATATGTACATGCAACGAAAACAATAGTAACAATGACTATATATCAGCTGTCCATGCATACAACTGATGTTGCGATTATGTGCTATTCTTGAACAGTTCTTTTGAAAATTATATATATCGTTCTGGTGGTTTCACGACCCTGCCACTGCGTGTTGTAATCATTCCATTATGTGGTGCTGGATTAGACACTTCTGTTCCAGGAGATTCTGCAGGCGGGCTTTGGTGTCCTATGGGGGATGGCAATGCTTCTCTGATGTGTGTTCTGTTCCGACGTAGCTCTCCACCCTTTGGAGTGGTGACTGTATATGATCTTGGTTGGTCCAACTTTTCCTTGACTGTGGCCGGTCCCCATTTCTTTGTAGAGGGGTTTTGAATATTGATGTTCTGCCATGGCAGAAGATCCGGGATTGTCTTGGTGTTCCGGTCATAGTAGTGCTTTTGCAGCTCTTGTCGTTTCTTTAATCTCTCTATGATCTCTTCGTTGTTCTGGTTCCTAGTTATCGAGCGCGGTAGATTGTCTTGGAGCTTCCTGCCAAGGAGTAGTTCAGAGGGTGATGGCAACTTACTGTCAATTGGAGTGGACCGAAGACAGAGTAGAGCCATGTAGGGGTCTTCGTTGGTTCTTGAAGTCTTGTGTAGGACTGCCTTAACCGTCTTGACTTGGTTTTCTATGAAACCGTTACTCTGGGGGTAGTGAGGAGAACTGGTGATATGTCCAAATCCGTATTCTTTGGCAAATTCATGAAAACTAGCACTGCTGTAGTGGGGCCCGTTGTCTGATCTTACAATCTTTGGTACTCCTTGTTCACTGAAGATCTGCTTCATCAACTCAATAACCTGCTTACTGCTACTCTGCCCTCTGGGAATTTTCCTTATGAATGGATATTTCGAGTAGTAGTCAGCTACAAGTATATATTCAGACTCGTTGATGTAGAATAGGTCAGTAGCGATCGTGTGCCATGGTCGTGGTGGTATTTCGGTTTGTAGCAGTGGCTGTTTCGGATTACTTGGTAGAAACTCCTGGCACGTTACGCAAGATTGGGTGATTTTGTCGATGTCGTTGTTCATGTTCTTCCAGTATACGGCTGATCTTGCTCGGAGTTTGGTTTTTTCTGCTCCTTGATGGCTAGCGTGTAGTTTGTCCAGGATTTCTTTTTGCATGGTAGAAGGAACTATGATCCGTTGTCCTTTGGTTAGGATGCCGTCGTCAATTGTGATTTCATCTCTAAATGACCAGTATGGCTTCAGCATGTTTGATACTTGCTTAATCATCGTTGGCCAACCTTCGTATACCATTTTCTTTAGGCAGGTCAGCTCTTGATCTAAGTCCGTGTTAGCTCTTATCCGCTCGATCATTTCGGTGCTGAAATGTGGATAGATCTCGTGCACTTGTATTCTCTCGTTCTCTATCGGGTATTTCTCTTCTGGGGAGAGTCGTGATAGTGCATCAGCCAACAGCATGTCTTTTCCTGGTACGTATCTGATCTTGATATCGTATGGTTGTAATCTCAGCAACATTCGCTGTAATCGTGGTGGGGCTGATGTGAGGTGTTTGAGGTGTATGCTTTCCAGCGGCTTATGATCGGATTGCACTGTAAATGGACGGCCAAACAGGTATGTGTGGAAACGCTCACAACCATAGACTACTGCGAGGAGCTCTCTCTCTATATTTGCATAGCGTGTCTCGACGTCGGTTAGCGCTTTGCTGGCGAATGCTATGGGCTTGCCCTCTTGCATGAGGGCTGCACCAAGGCCTTTTGTTGAGGCGTCTACCTGGAGCGTTACATCTTTTGTTTCGTCAAAATAGGTGAGGGTGATTTCTTCACTTATCGAGTTCTTGATTTTCTCGAAGGCGGCCTGGTAGTCGACATTCCATTGGAAGGGTGTGTCTTCCTTCAATAATCCTCTCAGGGGTGCGGTCAGGATGCTTAGGTTTGCGATGAATGGGGACATGTAGGTGGCTAGCCCAAGGAACGTTTGTAGTTCGCGGCGATCAACCGGTTCTTCCATCTGCCTCAGCACTGATATTTTGGCGGGATCGGGCTGGATACCGTTTTCACTGCAGATGATGCCGTAGAATTTTATTTTGTTCTGTTTGATATGGCACTTGTCTGGGTTGAGTTTTAGGCCTGTTTCTTTACATTTCTCAACCATCGCCTTTAAATTGATGTCATGTTCTTCCTCCGTTTTTCCATAAACCACGACGTCATCCACGATGCCAATAACACCATCGCAACCCTCAAATGTCTGGTCAATCTTGGCTTGGAAAACGTCTTGCGACATTCTCAGTCCAAATGGCATTCGTTTAAACCTGTAGCGGCCAAATGGGGAATTGAAGGTAGTCAGGTAACTTGATGGTGTGTCGAGTACAACATTCCAATATCCACACTTCGCGTCTAGAATGGAGAAATATTTTGATCCGCTCAGCTTGGGCAAGATTTCCTCAAGGGTGGGTGTTACGTGATGGTCTCGTTGTATGGCAGCATTTAAATCTTTAGGGTCAAGACATGCATATTCTAAGTCTGCCAGTGGGTTTTCTTCTGTATACTAAACTATTGACCCATGCCGTCGGCTCCCCTTCTCGTACTTTGGTGATGATACCTTGGGCGGCCATCTCATCTAGTTCCCGTTTAATGTCATCTTTGAGGCTTATTGGCACGCGTCTCGGTGAGTGAATGACAGGGGGTACATTTGGGTCCAGTGTGATGTGATATTCTCCTTGAAATTTACCTATTCCGTCAAAGCATTGGGGGTATTGCGCGAGCAGTTGTTCCTTGCTGCTTATTTTGTTCGTGTTGTTTGTGGGCCTTGCAGTTTCTTTTCGTGGTTGTGTACCTTCATTCTGTGTTTCGACAGAACAGTTCAAAGAGATTAATTTGAGGTCTAGTGCTGTTGGTAACCCAATGATTGCTTGGCCTGGCGCGTCAGTGACATAAAAGAGCGCGGTCGTAGTCATGCCTTCATAGCTGCACTGTATTTCGCAAGTACCTAGTTGCTTTATTTTCGCTCCACCATATGCTGTGAGTATGGTTTTGGATGGCTTCAATGCATTTTGGTTTGGTTCGCCGTCCGTCCCGACGTTCTGCGGGAACATGCTTTGATATAATTTTAATGGCAAGATGTTTGCTTGCGCACCGGTGTCGAGCTTTGCTTTCAGTTGCGCTCGGTTTTTCGGGAAATGTGGAAGTTGTATGCTGATAGTAGCGAATGCTTCGTCCCTGCGTTCCACCGGGCGTATGGTTCCAATTATTATCGATTGGAAATGTAGGGTATTGAAATCTTCATTGAAATCGTCATCTGTTTGCATTTCATGCACAGCGCGTCTGCCTTGGCGTGCTTCCCTATTGTTGTTGCGTTGTTTGTATGGTTGTTCTTTTCTAGCGCTTGGGTTTTCTGATTCACTAGGGTTGCCTTTCTGACGGCATACTTTAGCCCAGTGGTTCAATCTTGAACAGAAATTGCAAGTCGAACCATATGCGGGGCATTTCTTTGGTGCGTGTTCGCCTCCGCAATTTCCGCATTTCCTGTGCCGATTCTCGTATTTCCTGACAGCTTGAACATGTTTGTCATCATCACTCTGGAGCTGGGCCACATGCGCTAATGTAGCTTCATATGTTCTAGCTATATCTATGGCTTTATCTAATGTAAGGTCGTCTCCATATTCTAGTATACGCTCTTGTGCTTTTCGATATTTGGTGCCTATGATAAGCTGCTCGATTAAGCGCTCGTTTATTTCAAGCTGGTCACGAAATTTGCATTTGTTGGTATGATTGCGACATTTGGTCATAAAATCATCAATATTGTCGTCGTTTGATTGCTTCATCTGCTGTAGCTGGTACCTAGCTAGCCTGAAATTTGTTCTCGGCGCTAAATGTTTTTCAAATTTTGACCAAATATCCTCGGGATTTGTTTTCTCGTCTTCGCTGTCCCAAGTGAAACTATTATAGATATCTACGCCTTGACGGCCTATCCATAGTAGGATGTACGAGGATTTTTCATTATCTGACCTTTTTGCAAATGGGCCATTGAAAATTAGATTACAGTATTGCTTGAATCTGGCGAATTCGTCGTTGATATCGCTGGTTTGCCAGTTCATAACGGGTGGCGTGAACCCTGCGGCCATGATGTTCTATCACTGACGCGGTCTGCTAGCTGTTTTCTTTTATTTCCTGTCTTGGTATCTGATTTAACCACTTACCGAATGTCGATGTATGTTTTACCTTTCACTTCTGGCACCATGTAATGATTTCTGTTCCTTGGTGGTTGTGAAATATGGCTTTATTTTGAGTATATCAATTCGGGCTACAAAAATGAGTATCATACAGTCTGATAGATGGATATAGGGTTTCAGTCAATGCTATGGTATCATATGACATATAGCATGACAATTATATACCTTTTTTTCCCTTCTTATTTTTTATTCAATTGACAACTTGCCATTTTAAAATTCCTTGTGAGTTTGAAGGTAACTAATAAGGGAAAAACCACACGTTGTTTTGCTGAAAATTGATTTTGACAATTTTGTAAAGATAGCAGATCTTTCGCACAGGGATAGTATCTTATTCTCAGCGATCTCCACTGTGCTATATAGATGAGATGGGAGTCTGCAGTAGCGCGCAGAACACCTGTTGCTCCTATATTCAAGTTAGCCATAAATAATCATAACACAGCCCATACTCAAAACCCCAAGCTAAAACCCCATACTCAAAAAACAAACAGGATAGAGAACGAGTTGATGATAACTAGTAGAACACTAGCGTGTAAACTGAGTAATTTCTATTCGTTTCCGGATTACCTTCAATACTTGTTAGTCAAACCAATACCCCATACTCATAAAACAAGATAACTCAGTAGAACAAGGGCGCCAGGACAGACGTTTTGGGTTTTAAATATGTGTAATTGTTTCAGTTACTCGTAGATTTCTAATTGAATTGATATATCTTTGTTTCTAAATGGATACTAAATAGTGTTCACTTATCTTTCCATCCAACGGTCTTTCTGGTTTGAATCAGCCGTACGCTCTGAGTATTTACCGCTGCACTATCCGTGCCAAGCAGTGCTGGCGTCGCTTCGTTAGCGATTACTCACCCTTAATGAGTTAATCAAATTTCCCTTCAGTACAGTAAAATAGACCGGGGTAGGAAAGCAAGAGCGGTTCTTTTGTGCTCTCGTCTGCTCGGATAATCCAATTATTTTGGCAGTACATAGGGCACTTTGTTTACACAGAGATGACAGATATGACTTTGGCGAACGCAAAACGAACTGCCGAACCACGGTTCGTTCTTCGTAATACGAACTCGAGGTTGGATTATCCGAGCAGACGAGAGCACAAAAGAACCGCTCTTGCTTTCCTAACCCGGTCTATTTTACTGTACTGAAGGGAAATTTGATTTACTTATTAAGGGTGAGTAATCGCTAACAAAGCGACGCCAGCACTGCTTGGCACGGATAGTGCAGCGGTAAATACTCAGAGCGTACGGCTGATTCAAACCAGAAAGATCGTTGGTGGACGTGGTAAATATATTCATATCGTACGGCTGATTCAAACCAGAAAGACCGTTGGTTGGAAAGATAAGTGAACACTATTTAGTATCGATTTAGAAACAAAGATATATCAATTCAATTAGAAATCTACGAATAACTGAAACAATCGCACATATTTAAACCCAATCCGTCTGTCCTGGCGCCCTTGGACCCAGCAAAGAAAACTGACTGGAAAGATCATGTGGATACAATGGTACATGCATATAACTGTACCGTTCATGAATCGAATGGATATTCACCATATCAGTTAATGTTCGGCAGACATACCAGACTTCCTGTAGACCTAGCATTTGGAGCAGAATTAGATGAAGAGCAAGAAGAACAAAACTACAGTGACTATACGTCAGAATTCAAAGATCGACTGCAACAGAGTTATGAAGCTGCGGGTCAGACAGCATCGCAAACAAGACATAAACCGCAAAAGAATTACAACAAGAAAGTCAAGAGACGAGAATTCTGTCTAGGAGATAGGGTGCTGATGCTTGCCAAAGGGTTCTTAAAAGGAAGACACAAGCTCGCTGATAGATGGAAGGGACCATATAGAGTGGAAAAGAAACACAAAGACCAACCTGTATATGACATCATATCAGAGAAGGATGGACAGAGGTGCACAGTCCACAGGACCTTCATTAGGCAGTGCATGTTCTTCGAAGGAAATAACACAGACACCGAGGATAACAATGGAGAGTCAACAGAGTCAGGTATTCCAGAGAGAGATGACAATCGTGCAGAGAGCAAGATGGTAGAGGAGGCGGACAGGAACATAAAGGAAACCAAAATGAAACAAAATAATGTTACAGTAAACAAAAAGCTAACGGATGAAAGAGGAAAGGAAAAAGAATCGAGACCAAAGAGGAAGCGCAAGCAACCAGGATATCTCAAAGAATTTGTGTGTCAACACCAGTATGTACGTGTATCTACTGCCTACCAGGACAAGTTAAAAAAAAGGTCGAGAACTTTTTCATAAACTGCGTAATAATCGTATTTCATCTCATATAAGCAGAGATGCCGAGGACGACATATTTCGTGAGGGGAGAGAGTGTGGCCGGGTAGCCTGTATATCCGGGTACCGCAAGGGACTGGGGCGGCCACGAGGGTTGTCTGGTGAGAGAGAGGTGTGAAGAGCCCCCATGTTGTAATATTGTTGATAAGCGTTTATGTAATAAAAGTACGTTTGTGGAAATACCTGGGCCACAATAATAGTAAAATTGCAAAGATTCATAGAGATTATTTTTGCTCTTAAACTAACGAAGAAAGGAATTTTTGAATAAAAGTATATTTTTTGGTGAAATTTTTGTCAAGAAATGTATGTGAAATACAGGAAAGAAGGCTCACCGCGCATGGGATGCCAATATCGCTGTCCAATATCGAAGAAAAGAGTGGATCGCCAAGTGACTAAAATACGAAGATGATGTGATTTGGAGGATTATTTGTTAGGTATAATAATAACATGAATAATAATAATGATAACATCTCTCTCTGCATCTTTCTCAGAACCAACACCAGACTCAAGCAAAACAACCGCTTTGAGATTTAAAATTAATTTTGCTTCGTTTAAGTTAATTTATTTATTTGTTCTTAATAATGATTTCGAATAGAAATTACAGAGTAATTTAAGTAAAGAAATAGTAATATCTAGTTATATATAATAAAATGAAATAATAAATATCTTTATTTAAGTGTCTAGTCGTTCTAGCGCTTTCGCAATAATTGCGGAAATTTTTCACACACACACACACTACCATTCAATGTTCTATGCACAAAACGGAAGGAGAAAACCAGAGAACCCGGAGAAAACCCTCGTAGCGTAGGAGAGAACTACACATCAAATAAACTCGAACCAGCGACCCCACCGGTTGGACTCACAGTAGGGAAAGACGGACGCGTTAGCAGCGTTCACGCCAACCTATGCTAACCAAAACGATCCCCTTAACATCCGCCATCCGTTTGTTATCTGCAACCACCCTTTGGGTTATTGAATTTTAAAGTTCAAGATGTATTTTTTTTTTTTTTTTTAATACTTAGTGTATTAAAAGCTCGGCCTTTTTAATTTGTTACTTTCAAATGCAATTCAATGGTTTGAATTTAAAAAAAACAACTATAATTGAAAATAAAAATATTACAATTTCGATTTTATAGTTTTAAACGTTTTTAATAACAGGTTAATTTTGCTACAGTTGACGTTTCGGTTTAGTTGAAGGCTCAATAGGGAGTACTATTCATTTTAATGATTAAAAAGTAATGATCAAAAAAAAAATTAAAAATCATGATAACTCTTCTAAAAAATAATGTTCTAAGAGATTATAAATCGACAGGTTTCCTTATAAATTGATGGCATTTAATTTCATTTTGGAGCAAGAAGCACCCTTCTAGAGTTGAAGCGTGACACAACTAGATTATTGGATGAACGTAATGAATAACTTGATTTATTCTCAACAACGATATCTGAGATGACCGTAGTAATTTATCGTTATAGCCCTAGTGAATGACCTTCAGCAAACTATCGAAACCGGTCTTGCACTTTCTATGATAAAAAGAACTCACGTGACTATTATTGGATATTTTTAGATCCTCATTATTTCATGACGAGCTACACGGCTTAGTTACCGGCGTGAAGCAGCACTTTCAAAGTGCTCGTCTCAGATTTCATTTCTATTCATTGCATAGGGAATACTTGCGTAATGCATGTCATCGTACGGATTAACACAGCATGAGCACATAGCATGCCACTATCAATGGACGGCACATTACATCACTGAAACAATATTTACGTCGTTATAAGATATCATGTGACTCTACTGTGGCGCTTTATTTGAAAGGGTCACTGAGAACGTTTCGATGAACTATTGCCCAAGATCAAAGGATTTCAGGTTTTTCTTACACATTATCACTGCCTATCTAACCCTTTTGCTGTTATTTTATGTATGTGATGTGCGTTTATTGTCTTTGTATTAGATCTGTAGGCAGCATTTATGTTTAGGTACTCGTATACCTGTATAATTTGCATGCTTACTTAGGTCACTGTCCGTGTTATGTATTAGATCTGTAGGCAGCATTTATGCTTAGGTACTTGTATACCTGTATAATTTGCATGCTTACTTAGATCACTGTGTTTTGTAATAGATCTGTAGGCAGCATTTGTACTTAGGTACTCGTCATACCTGTACAATTTGCATGCTCACTTAGCTAGATCACTGTGTTTTGTGATAGATCTGTAGGCACATTTATACTTAGGTACTCGTATACCTGTATAATTTGCATGCTTACTTAGATCACTGTGTTTTGTGATAGATGTGACTCTGTTTCTGTTTTGTAAATAATACGTCTGTTCTTAGCTTGTGTTGCTGGTGTTGTTCTATTGGGAGCGGGTTAAAGGTATATATTTTCATAAATGTTTATTTCAATCGAATTGTTTCATTGGCATTTTTAATGCTACAGGTAATAAGTGATTATATGACAAGTATATTATGTTTTGGGTGTCTTATTGGGACTTTCATAGCCGAGTGACTTGGTTTATGACTCTAAATAGATCGAGTGTAGGCATATTTACAGATGCGTGATGTTTTTGCCTGGCATTCATCATCTTGACATCACGGAAATCGGATTAACTATTATCTGTAGCAACCAAGACTACATGCTGTTTACCGTAAAATGGGCTCTCCAGCTCGTCATTGTCCTCCTCATAAAAAAGACATTCTATACTACCAGCAAAAAGGATGTTGTATGTGTCAGGTTTAATATACTTGCTTTGACTACGATATATATGCCATGCCATTATGACACAAAATACATTTTGTTTGCCATTGTTCGCGCACATCCTTTTTACGCATGAATTGAGAGCGCGAGCGCTCATGGTGATGACGTCATTCCAATGTTTTGATAAGCAAAATATCATGAAAACGTCTTTTATCTCTTATAGTACACTCAACAAAATTACTCGACTCTGATTGGTCGAGAGGAGTACAATTATAGCGTTAATTGTACTCCGTAGGAGTACCGAATTAAGTCGCTATGGCAACACGACCAAAACAATGTCAAAACAATTACTTTCTATCATTTTGTACTTAAAAAGCATAAATAAAATTTTAAAGTCGTAAGAACTAATCTTTTTTATGCATTTCAGTTGCACGATGGACTGGAAATCGGCCGCCAAATACAAGAACTTTCATAACATTACTCGTGTCTATTAATTTACAAATTGTACTCGAGATCGTGCGATTTCCTATACTTATATAATACGAAGTCGAGTACCCCCTATTTATTTCAATTTTTGGAAGTAGTTTATAATGCCCAACTTTAGGGGGGAAAACAAATTCTGACCATGGAATCAAATCGAAATTACATATTTTGTACATAATTGGAATATAATTTACGTAGCGCTAAGGCTCCAAGTCAGCACTTGTAGCTCAATAGAATTTTTTATTATATGGAAAGGTAATTTCACGCGCTATGATTGGTCCATTTGCGGTCCATAACTTACGGTACGGACCGAAAAATGAAATGGTTCACTGAGTGTACGTACTTATGATCGTTTAAAACATTCAAATCTTTATCAAAAAAATATATTTCTGGATGAAAATCGTCGGAAAAACTTCAATAAATAATTAAAGATAACTGAAAGTCACTGGCATTTAATATAAAACTTATCAAACAAGCGACAACTCTTTCATACAAGCGACAACTCTTTCATACAGGCGACAACTCTTTCGATCAAAGCTCTACACGGCACTAGTTGAGCGATTTTGTACGACTAGAAAAAACTAGAAAAACTAACTATGCTAAAGCTAAAACTATGTCAAACTACGAACTAAAGGGTGGTGAACAGCGGCTATTTCAGTAAATGAAATAAAGATAGTTTTACAAGTAGAATTAACGTAAATTTGTTATTTCAGTGAGCTAACAACGTCCAGTTTGAACTTATCTGAATCGATCGGGTGAAGAAGCCAGTAGTTTCTTTCGTAAACGTTTTAAGCAGTTTTCTAGGCTCATCCGCTCTTGAAGTATTTCCATATTTCAGTAATATTTCACCCCCACTTGAATTTGAATGTATTTTTAGACAGGAGAATTGGCAGTACCTTTTTTAATTGAGTCGAAAGTGTGCCTTCTTCATGGCTTCAGCCATTGTGCATATGGCGGCCTGCTTCAAACAGTCAAAACGTTGAAAATTGACGAAAACTATCCATGTTCAGCCAGCCGTATTTTCCAAAGCTTCTCATTCATTTCTGGAGACAGTTTTTGAGTTTTTTTCTCAATAAAAGGCAGGAAAACAAGCGGAAGGCTGTAGTATTTTTCATCTTGGTTGTGAATATCTTGAAGTTTGAAGTACGACAGTTTTCTTCTCAATCTCATGTTGAGTTCTTGAGGTTTTCTTTTGATGCCTTTTTTGCTTTGCATTTATATGTTTTGCAAAATAAAGCCTCACTTTTGTTAACTAGTATTTCAGAAAACTTTAAATTTTAGCTAAATTCTTTCAAAGTAAACTAAAACTTCGCCTTTTGAGCGACTCAAACACTACATGAATTTTGGCACGTACAGGAAGCCCTTCCAATGCAATTTCTCGTTTGACATGCGCTGTCAACTTTACTTTTTGTTGCTTCGCCTCTTTTTGATCTCAATGCCTTGCCATATAATAAATATCTTATTAACCTCGTTTGCTCGGTCCGTACCGTAAGTTATGGATCCTCGTTTTTTTCCACTTTTTTATGGCCCGCGCGCTACGCGCATGGGCCATAAGGCAGTGGAAAAAACTCGGTCCATAACTTACCGTACGGACCTCGCACTCGGTTAATAAGAGCTATGTATTTATCTAGATTTATCAAAAGCCTTTGATACAGTAAACCATGAAATTTCATTACATAAATTGGCGGCATATTATGGTATTAGAGGTCCTGCACTTGAATGGCTAAAAAACTATTTACTGAGATCGTAAACAAACAGTAGTATATTATAACAATTTTTCAGATTACCTAATCATGAAATGTGGAATTCCACAAGGAAGTATTCTCGGTCCATTGCTCTTCATACTTTATGTCAATGATATTATTAATAGTTCTAAAGTTAGTTAAAATATAGATAATTTATATGAAATTATAAATACAGAACTTCAACAGATTTCTACTTGGTTAATTGCAAATAAACTATCTATTAATATTAAAAAACTAAATATTTAATATTTAAACCTAAACAAAGGGAAATTCACTTGAAAGAAGATGGTATTAAAATAAATAACAAGATCATAGAGCAAAAATCCAATATTAAATTCTTGGGGGTCCTTATTGATGAAAATCTTAATTGGAAAGAACATGTACTATCATTGCTAATAAAATTTCAAAATCCATAGGTGTTACTTATAGATCAAGAGCTTATCTTTTACAGACTTCCTTGTTTCAACTGCATTTTTCTCTTGTCTACCCGTATCTGTATTATGGTAATTTAGCTAAAAGACTTTTTGTATTACAAAAACGAATAGTAAGAAACCTTAAAATCAAAAACCTTATGCACATACTGCTCCTCTTTTTCAAGAATATGGCCTTTTGTATATGGCGTACATTCGGGGCCAAAAATCGAACTTTGCATTTTACATTGTACTTTCTGTTTTTTTGCCAACATCATGTTTTTGACATACAACTTTGAAGATATAAATGCTTAGTTTTCATATTCGACTTCCAACATTTCTTATTCTACTTGCTAGTTTTGCTATTCCGATATATACCTTTGTTATGACATGCAAGATTTCTCATTCGACATCCACCCGCAATCCAAGAGATAAATGTATCGCGGACTCATTTACTGTTGTCTCCCACCCCCAAGTAGGACATGTCAAAACGTTCCCCAGTAGGGTAGGCCAGGAAGCAGCACTCCATCCCGGACGTTTGAAATTTTTGTCACAAATTGCACAATCGATTCATGTACGCGTTTTTGCCTCGCACGTGGTGACAAAATGGCAGACGACAGGCAAAGCGAAAGTATTAACGAAGTTCGGCAGACTCTTTTAAGAGTTGCCCATCGCCTTTCAACAATAGAATCAGGTAGGTAAACTTATTATTTATTATATAGGTGTTGTTATTGTATTTTTGTTGTAATAGATGTGGGACAATCTCAAAATAAGTAGCTTTTTAGTACCCAATAGTGAGCCCATATATTTATATTAAAATCAAAAATCATTAATATTCATAAGACAAAACAAAAGTTCTCTTAAATTAACAATAAGAAATTCTTAAATTAATAATAAGAGATTCGTCCTGATTTGCATGCAGCCTTATAAACTTCGATTGTCACTAAAAAAAGTGCTTCAATCTTGAAAATTACATAACAGATGACCTGTAACTATCCCAGATGCTTAATCATGGACTGGTCATTGTTTATTATTATTATTCATTATTTATTTATTTATTATTTATTATTTTTGTGGTGCAAATGGAAAAGTGTTGTGCACAACTCTGTAATGACCCCATCCCCCTTGCCACATATATTCTCTTACAACATTCCCACAAAGCTTGCATGAAAATATATGACCCACCCCCTATTTGCAGCAGCCCCCTCTTTATAAATAATTACCAGTCCCTAAGTTGGATAAAACATTTGAGTCCGAGGCCTAGCCATAGGTTTTTCATGCTCAATAAAAAGTGAGGTTTTCAAATATTATAACTTAGAAAACTATTTCCCATAGTCTATATGATTTGTTTGGGACTAATGAATATTAATGAGTTTTCTAATGTGTTTTATAGCTGCAGCTCAATCAGGCGCACAATCTCCTCAGCCTCAAACACTTCAGTCTGCTGCACAGTCTAAAGAACAAGCCTCAACCTATAGTGTGTCTCAAGCAACACTGCAGGCCAGGCAACTTTCAGCTGCAGCTGAACAAAGGCGGCTCTTTGGCCATGGATTTGGCAGATGGCCGAACTCCTCTACCAAGTCATCTAAGGGGAAGCATGTAAAATCATGCATGCTCAAATTTGTTTGCCTAGCATCCAAAGATGCAGACCATCCACCAACAACTGTGAAGCAAAGGACAGTTTTGTCCAATGCTGGGTTGGGAGATGGAAGCATCTCCTTTCCCCAAGATGGCACATCAGTTTATGGAGGGATCATGGACAAGTATCCCAAATTAAAGTCAGTCGGAGGATTTGACCTCCTACTTTACCAGAGGGGTGGTGGAGAGGATAGCGGCTTCCACCAAATCTTGCCACCCCACACCCCAGAACACCTTAAGGAGCTCTGTGGGCAGGCAAAAATCTACATTAGACCAGTCCAGCAAGATATTGCCTTGGATGATGCAGCAAAACTAGAAACAGAGAAGGTAAGTTGTTACTGTACACTGTTTCTGCAAAAACTAATAAATTCGAAATTGAAAAAGAATATGAAAAACTGTATTGTATAAATTGTAGAATATGAAAACTGGACGGGATGGGATTGGGTTGAAAAAATATTACCTTCTTATAGAATTAAATTTTACTTATTTTCTTTTTCATATATATGCTCAATGTGATTACAGTATGAACATGAAATTTTTACCATGATTAAAAATCTATTCCATAGGCGTAGGAGTTTAAATTCATGTTTATCCACTCGACTTACTAGAATGCAAATGTTTACTTTGTACCATGTTTTTTCCCGTTTCAGATTCAAAACGACATTCCACTGATTGAATGCTTTACATGTGGAGATCACATTCCCATGACAGAGATACATGCTCATAAAGAATCGCGCCAGCAAGTTGCCAAGGTAGGTACTCTTAGGAGATAACTCTTAGATACTACTTTTTAACAGTGACACCTGATCAGTGTATAACAGCAACCTAAGAAAGTTATTCCAATAGACCTGGACACTACTTATTAGCTGTTTGTGATTATTTAATTTATGCAAAGCTAAAAAAAGGAAAAAAAACATTAATCACAAAACAATAGGCCCTTTACAGCATCAGAATTAGGCTGAATTTTGAGGACAACACATAGGTTTGTGGTTATCTGGAGGTTGAGATTCTTTCATGTTGCCCTCCAAATTCAGCTGCATTCTGGCCTATTTCTATTTGATTAGTTAGTAGAGCAAAGGCTAATTTTTCAGCTGTACTTATTGTAAATATTTTCTTGTAGCCCATACAGGAAAAACAAACAACCATGGAGATGTTTGACTCAGACATAGTTGTAAGGTACTTTTTTCATTTTTAATAACAATTTTTTTCTGGGCACACTTTCCCCCTTTACCATCCCACAAACAGATCTTGTTCACACTCTCACCCTCTCTCTCAGTCCATGCTAGTGCTAGGTTCATTGACAATTAACAATACTTATTTGTGCAATTGATAACTATACAGTGATTCTCCAAGTACAAGTGCAATGGCAGGGTCTTTATCAAGGTACCTATTGCATATGTATTATTTTGCTTATTATCAAACAGTTTGGAAGAAGGACCCCAACTGCAACTAAAACATCTCTTTCAAGTTGGTTTATTTTTGTTTTCTTTTAATAGTAGAACTCTGCCCGACGTTTTTCATACTATCTTTCACAAGAGCATTGAAATACATAATCATCCAGCGAGACAACAAGCAAATATAGACCACACAAATGTAGAACAAATACAAGGAAATTTACAATCTCTTGGCAAAGTCCAACATTTTGGAATTTGCTTCCATCAGATATTCCAAATAAATCATCCTTCTACTCATTGAAAAATAATTTAAAAATATATTTATTACACATAATTTGACTTCAACATCTTTAATAAAAAAGCCTGGATAAATTCTGCGCATTGTATGCAAAATAGAAATATTAATACAGTTTATTTATTCATATCATTATTTATTAATAATTAATTCTCATTCAAGTACATTCTCTTTTGAGCATCATATTTTTGTCTTATTAATATTCTCATTTACAATTCTATATATTTAATTAAGGTAAAATTATAAGCCCTAAGGTTTCTTTTGGACTGTCTTGATCTAGGTATATGACTTCTAATTTTATTCCTTCTTCCCATATGTAAATAATGTCTATTCATTTATTTATTTATTTATTTATTTTGAAATAATAAGAAGGATAGTGCATATATATATTGTAAAAGGAGGAGGAAGGTAAAAAAATATGTATATTTTATCTGTAAATATTCTACAAATGTTATTATTATTATTTCGAATTGTAAACTATACTATTTCACATATATAAGGGATTAATTATAATAAATCTGAATCTAAGACGTCTACTAAGATTATTCATGCCATAACCCATGGTAACGTAACGTCACGAAGTTTTACCACGAACAATCAATATTTTGTTTAAATTCTCAATCTACCGCAATGACGAGCACTTATCTTATGCATTTATTATAGCCCTTCAAATCATGCAAAATGTTCCCAACGGTGTAGCAGTCCATTTGTGACTTTTATCTGAAATCACACGAAAGAAGATTATACTTATTTTTTAAATGGCGGGTTACAAGACCGAACAGTTTGTGGATAAAATAGACGACAACCTCTTGTGTCCAATATGGTGAGTCGTGTCTAGTTTATCTCATAGTTTAGAGGATACCTAGGTTTAAAGTTCTAATTTCTCACTAAGCTGTATCATATTTTACTCCATTAGAAAATATAGTTAGTTTTCCAGTACAATGCCTATAAAATCTCTTAAATTTCTTCAATTTACACGATATCAGACGATCGAGTTTAAATTTCAACCAGTTCGCTCGGCATTGACTTCACAATCAGTATTTTCATAAACGATTAAACTTTATAGTGCCAGGGATTATTACAACAAATATATAAGAGAATTAATTGTAATATCAAATAATATTTTATTTGTTTTACTTTTCAGAGTAGTGTAAGAATTGTTTTCTATGAATATTTCAGCGAAAACAAGTATTAGACTTCGAAGCAAATCATATGTTGACACTTAAAGCAGCATTTCTTGGAATCAGAAGCCGCAGGAAGCCCAAAGTCGGCTTCTGTGATGCTATGCAGATTTTGAACTTTTTTGTCTAATCATGAGCATTACATTGAATCATAACGTAAAGGTAAAAAGGTAAAGGTAAAGGGATGAATTTATATAGCGCAATTTCCATCTATAGGGGAAATGCCATTGAATATTTACGGAATGGATCATAAGTAGCGTGCGTCCTTCGAATTATGGATGATTCACGACGCGAAGCGGAGTGCAACTCTAGTTATTTTTAATGGTGCTTAAGCAACCACCCGAACTTCCCAAGTACTTGTATAACATAGCACGCGCGCTCTCTTCATTATAGAAAATCGCATATTTTCCCATACAAATCCTTAAAAGATTTTCGATTTTGTATTAAATACTATTTCTCCTGTGTTATATTTTATAAGCTGAAACTTTGCCTTTCACTAAGTCCCGAGAGGATTAATTCTGGGGTACAAAACAATGGATTTTTTTGGATGAGGAAAGACGTCCTATTTTTTAGCCCCCAGAACAATTCCGCTCGGGAATCAGTGCAAGGGGTCTATTGCCGAGCGAAGATAATATCTAACACATTCTGGTTGGTTTTGTTGTTTGTTACAGCGACGACGTTCTGCGAGATCCCATCATGAGTTGTGAAGAGGGACATTCGTTTTGTCGATACTGCATTGGACAGTGGTTGAGGAGTGTCGATAGGTGCCCCTTGGATAACAGCTTGATTGAAGACCGGAATTTCTCGCGTAACCTTACTGTTAGAGGCGTCATAGATAACCTAAAAGTTTTTTGTCATCCCCAAAGAGAAGATAAAAATCATAATCAGGAGTCAGCTCCAGTCGATGTAGGTAAGTGCATGGAAAAGTGGTCTGCTTGTTTCGCCTTCATGAATTCATTTGTTTAGATAACTACTTGTCACTAGAGCATTAGTTCCTCAGCTGGGTCAGCCCATTGTCAGGATATGGAAGGGGGATCCGGATCCCGATTCACGCTCTATTTTGTCCTGAAATCCCGCGTCCCGCGAAAGTTTGCCATCGACGACCATATTCAACATATTCAAAGGCGTTTGATTTTTATTTTATTTATTAATGTTCACGTTTTACCCGAAAATAAGAAAGCCAGAATATTGAATCAGGCAATTCCAATCATGCGAGTATATTTTCATGGATCCCGCGCTATATTTCATTCGTTTCCCGCAAATACACTTACAGACCCTGCATCGTCTGTGCCAAGTTACGCATGGTTTCTGATCCAAGTCGTTGACAATGTTTGTTATAATATAGTCAAGTAAATCTGCGCGATCTGATTGGTTGAAAAGCATGAACCATTTGCCCATGGGTTGCACGCTCACGTCAGCTTTTTTAGCTTCGGCGAAAAAAAAAACTTTTTGTATCTTTTTGCTGACAATTTATCTAGAAAAGATAACTGAAAATGATTGAAAAAAACTAGCGAAAATACTCATCAATCTCCGACATTTAGTATAGAGTTGTCATTTGATCAGCCTAGTAATAATACGTCAAGATTTGCATCACTTTCAAACAGTGAGCTGGACAAGATTGTGTCAGAGCGTCACTCCAAAAAGACAAAGCAAACCACAAATCGGTCGGTGTCTACATTCAAAGGATTTTAAGCAATGATTAAATAAATACAAAAATATTGTTATCGTGTATTTATTCAACAAAAGTATTTCCAAAGTAATTAACTATAAATATCTTGCTCACCATCTACTTCGCAGCTTCACAACTGCAGTGAAGTACTTTCTGAAGCTCTACATGGGAGGGAAAGCCGACAAAGCGTACTACCCAGA
>WHPX01000013.1:112500-302500 GCA_011057435.1 Actinia equina
TTAGTGTCGGTTCGTTTCTTTTCCCGCCCCACAAACGTCTGCTCAAGCTAGCCACACATTCCTTTCCCTTAGATTGACCAATCAGAGCGCGCCTCCGGAAATGCTGGAAGTTGACCTTCACCTTGGCTTAATTTGATATCGATGAAGCCTTTAGAAATGTCTGCGAAATTTAGATAAGCGATCCTAATTCGAATCAGAAAGAAGCCTTAAGGTGCTTCGTCTCTGAAAATCGAGACGTTTTCGTAAATCTTCTAACAGGAGCTGGAAAATCGATGATTTACTGTTTGAATCATAAAGACTGAGCTCGATGTCCAGTACTTTTTCGATAAGTTCTTTGATGTCGACGGTAGATTTGTCATATATTCTTATCTTTTCATTTACGACTCCCTCACACGCTCACACGAACATAAAAAGCGGTTAGATTCAGCTCCTACAACTTTCTTATGAGTCCTATCCATATAGATTTGGAAATTATTAATATTTTATACGAGGATTTACGAACTTTGGACGATACGCTTTCACAGGAATTCGAATGTGGGCAGTTGTTTACATTATTTGTTGGCGTTGCTGATTGGTCCGATTAAACAAAGGAAAAGGAATGTGTGGCTAGTTTGAGCAGACGTTTGTGGGGAGGGAAAGGAACGAGCCAACACTAAAAACGTCTGCACAGCAGGCTAAGTGGGAGTACGATTTGTAATTGCTAGTTCGATTTGTATAGGAAATACAACCTTAGTCCAAGAATTCATGAAAAATACCACTTGTATTTGTTAAAAGTGAAAATAGAACCAAAATACAAGCACTCTACGTTTTATCTCACATTTGTAACTGAACTTGTGCTCACATCTATGTGCTAGCAAATTAGCTTTTACCAAAATATGTAACAGATAACAGAGGGGGAGGAGACGCAATGGTTTTTAAAGTGCATATCAGGGTTCGCTGGTTTCAATTCTAAAATAAAGTTTGTGTTGTATAAAGGGGATTTTAGGTATTAAATTTTCAAAAATTATTTTTCCTGCGTAATTTTTTGAGGGTCAAAGTTGGCAAAAAAGCATGATTTGGGCTCCCTTTAGAAACATTTCGGAGCTGTTGAAAGGGATTGGTACCGAGTTGTTGTGACGTCATTTACGGGACTTGTTGATCAACAGTTCAAGGGTTTTTCCTAGTAGAAACGTTCGTAGTGTTACAGAAGCTTATTGAAAATATTGAAAATCAAAGATAAATTTAAGTTTTATTATTAAGATGCCCGACCGTTGTGTCGTCGGAGGTTGTGGTAATGAGAACAGCCGTAAGAACGGCATCTCGTTGCACAGAATTCCGTTTTTTGGCGATGATCGTCCAGAAGCCGTGAGACGCCGCAAGAAGTGGGTTGATTTCGTTCTTCTCACAAGAAAGAAATGGAGTGCGACTTCTATATCTGCGATTTGTTCCGACCATTTTAGAGCGGAAGATTATGCGCGACAGTTTATCGCAATTGACGGACAATCAGCGCCTAACAGTCAGAGACTTGTTCGAGATGACATCGGTATCGTTGCCATACCATCCATTACTGCAAACAAGAAGGCTAAACCTGCATCTGAGTCGGCTGCAAAACGATCAAGGCGAATGGTAAGAATAGCATCCACTTTTAAACTAAGTAAAATAAGACGATTAACTTTTATTTATCCATCTATCTAATGATAAACAGGTCGTGAGGGAAGTTTTACGGTCAATCAACATCCAGGAACAACAAAATACAGCCGAGGATATGGAGCAAGCGAAGGGATCAAAGCCCAGATGAGACAGATCAGAGCCCAGAAGATCTACAAACAGTTCTACAAGAAGTCTCAGAAATGAATGAACTGGACGATTTGGTATGTTTAAAAACTTTACAAACATGTTATTACGTATTATGGCGTTTTTGTAAGGACGCGTTCTTTCTTTCTCGTAGTGTAAGTTTACTCAAACTCCAGTTCAGGAATGCTCGAGTTGTACTTCCCTCCAGAGAAAAAATCGTCAGCTGCGAAATCAATGGATTTCTGCGAAGACAAAATTAAGAAAATGCAGAGCTCAACTAAGGAGAGAGGAGCAGCAACAACAGAAGTTTGCAGCTGATCACGAAGGTACTGTATACAATATTTTACTCTGCATTTTGAGAGTGAGTCCTTGCTTATGGCCTAATATTTTGAGGGATGTGATGGCCTATACTATGTAAGTTTTACTGTATACTATTTTGATATTAAATGTATGAAAATTCACTTGTTAGGCCCACCAAATCCACCTCCTCCGATTTCTGCACCAAGATATGATGAAGAAGATGGTAACAGTGACTATGACTATGACATGGAAAGTACAGATGATGATGGCACTATTACTGAAGAAGAGCCAATGACTGAGGAAGACACCGAGGGGGAGACAACAGAGATAGATACAGACTGTGAAAATGATCAAAGGTTTGCTTAGTTTTTTCACTGTTTCAATGATAGTAAAATGCAACAGTTGATATAAAATAATATATAAATGATAAACTCAGTGTCTTAATAATACTAATTAAAATCTATAACAATTATTATAGATCAAAAGTCTACATCAAAGATGACAACTTGAGGCATGAACCAAAGCATATTGTGTTTTTGTCTCAACTTTTACTATTGTTCCAATTTTGTCACTTTTGCAAAAGTGGCAATCCTTTAACTGAGACAAGGGAAGTTGGAACAATGGTAGAAGTGAGGACAACATGCTCAAATACAAAATGCCGTAAAGACTACACATGGAAAAGCCAACCAAACTTCCCAGGAACAAGAATTGCTGCTGGAAATCTATTGTTGTGTTTTGGTATTCTTTTGGCTGGAGGTTCTGCGAGTAAAGTATCCCAAGTCTTTAGACGCATAGGACTTTCTTGCATTACTCTCACTACTTTCTTCCACCATCAACGAGTAAGTAAAATATCAATACTTGCAATTTCATCAAGCAAAAGAAAGGAGTAATGCAGTGGTATTTTTCATATTGCTATAATTTTAGAAGATTTTATCAATTTTGAGTCATGTAATTATATTTTCTTTCATTTATTACCTATCTTAGAGCATTCTATTTCCCTCTGTCTATATCCACTGGAAGAAGTATCAGCAAACCCTATTTGAAAAAACTCAAGGCTCTTGGGAGAGGTGTTGTAATGGCAGGTGACGGAAGGCATGATAGTATGGGGCACAGCGCTAAGTACTGTGCCTACACACTATTTTGCTGTACATTGCCTTTCATTTTACATTTCACATTGGTGCAGGTACAAATATAATAGTTTGATAAAATATTTGATAACATTTGGTTTGGTAATTATTATATACCTGTATATTCCTAATGTGTTGATCCATTTTTCATTTTGTTTCAGAGAAATGAAGCTGGAAGTAGTACCGCTATGGAGTACATGGCATTCAACAAGTGCATGACTTTCATTCTGGGAAGTGGAATAGCCATAGCATCATTCATATCTGACAGGCACACCTCAATCACCAAACACATGAGAGAAAACTGGGATATATCAAGCACTACTTTGATTTATGGCATATTAAAAAAGTAAGCTGTTCTGGTATTAACAAATATTTTAGTGAAATATTTTGATATATGTTTTTTTTTCTCTCTTCAGAAATTCACAAGGTTTTGTTGAAAATCTCAAAGGAGAGCAAGTGGTTGATTGGATAAAGCCATGCACTAACCATTTCTATTGGAGCGTCACTACGACTATAACTGGAAGCGGAAAAGTCATCTGGGCTAAGTTCAGATCCTATCTAAGCCACATCATTAACAAGCATGAAAATCTGGATGACACATTATTTAATAAGTGTGCACATGGGAGAGATATTCCACAACGGAAATGGTTGCAAAAAGGTATCACAGTTTGAAATACAGCCAAAACAAAGTTATTGCAAAGAATGGAAACTGAAGCTGTAATGATACTGCAATTCTGACTGCTTACAGATAATTTTAAAAAACTGAGTTATGCAGATATAATAATAATAATGATAATAATAATAATAATAACAAAGAGTATAAATTCCAGAATCTTGTTCAAGGAGAATCATGGGAGCATTGAATATTTTGTCTGTTTTATTACTAGATTCCATAGTTTATGAGAAAATTGAGAAAGCTCTTACAAAACCACGGCTGATTGCAGCAATTGAGAAGGCATCAACTGAAGACCAAACTAGCTGCCTAGAAGGTTTTCATTCTGTGGTTAACCACTTTGCTCCTAAATGATTGGATTCTCATATGTTGGAATGTTATGCAGGTTTGACCATTACCATCATCACAGCATTTCTATGGATGTTTACCAATTTCACTCCAATAAATTAACTGTTTAGCTACATTTCAATTATTTATGATTTCAGGCACATCATCGCAGCCCTTCACTTTAACAGCAACCTTCACAGAGACTTGAAAAGAAGATCAGATGGCTCTGAACAGGTTGTGGTGGTCTTTCCAAAATTTAAGAATGGAGAGGCAACTGTAAGGAATGTGAAACTGAGGCCTTCATTTGGTAAGACCTCTAAGATTTCCATACACCTATGTATTTCCTAATAGTAATTATTGTTATGTGTAATCCTATTTGTGAACAGAGTCAATGGAAATGGTTGCAAAAAGGTATCACAATTTGAAATACAGCCAAAACATGAATAAGTTATTTCAAAGAATGAAAACTGAACCTGTAAAATAAGCATAATCCAATAATCCTATTTGTGAATAGTCTTGAGAAAGAATGTTGTTGCACAGAACAGTCTTTATACAGTTTCGGCACATCTCTAGGATTGCACAAAACAATTTGTAAGTTTTAGTTTGTGTCCATCACAATGACCAGGGTTATTTCTTAGTCAATACACACTGGTGTTGAGTATTAAATTTATTAATAAAAAAAATATTAATATTATTAATAAAAATTGATGGAAATGTATAATAATTATACAAAAATTATTTTTGTATTTAGAGTATGTAGAAGATGTATACCAGACAATGGTCAGTAACATAAATAGTGACAAGTTAAAAGATACGATTCAAGAACTTAAGAACATGACACCCTCTCCAATGAACACGATGTTACAGAAAGAGAGCAAAAAAGATGCTATTGAGAAACACCAAAGAAGAAAGACCATGACTGTTGATGATGTGCCATCTACCACACCAGGTGTATATAAATATAATATATATATTTCTCTCTTTCTAATAATTGAAATATCTCACACATGAAAATTATGAAAAGCATGTTATTCAATGATAATAATGACACTAACAACAATATGATCTGAGAGGTCTATTTTATTTATAACCACTCATTTCAACTAAGAGATAGAAGAAGTCCCAGGTAGGAAAGTACAGTAAATCGACATATTCAGACAAACCCAATGTCTAAAACGAAGGTTCTGCTCCCTTTCTTTTCAGAAACAACACCTGTAGCAGAACCACGTCAACAGGGGCGAGACGCAATCCTTGCTGCTCAGCTTGCAAGAAACCAATGAAGGGGCACAAAAATGTCTTGGATTGCCCCCAAAACAGCCCTTCAAATTAGTGCATTACCATGTAAATAATTTCAATACAGCTAGTACGAATCTTGGAATCTGCAATTCTTAAAATGTGCATCTATACTGCACACTCTAATATTCGTATACACTATTTAATATTATGATTACCTATGTCAAATATTCGTCTTCCTCTTCTCTGAATGTTTGGGGAATAACATAATAGGGACATGCTAGCAAAGGAATTATTTTTCTATCTAGATAACCATGTACCAAATGGGTAAACTTTCTACGCTTCTTAGAAATCTGTTGAAAAGTACAAAGAGACCAAAGTTAGAATGTGTTTTCATGGGTACCTAAAACATAACAAGACAGATTTATCGGGTGATGTCGATAAAACTCTGCGACGAATTTTTGCTTACCGTTTCTTGGATGCTTTTTTCTTATTTTCTGCCCCTCTTTTTTCCCCAGCAGGCAGTCGCAAAGACCATAGTCCTAAACAGGTCTAAAGCCTGGATGTAATCGCCATCTTGGGTTTGTTTCGTAGTCGGTTTCTAGCAAATATCTACTTTCTTCATTAAAATCAGAATAGTTGCAACTTTCAGAGTATTCACTACTATAATCAGAAACAATTGACGTGGAATAAAAGGTTTATACGACTACAGTATTCAAGCGATGCAATTTGTTTTCTTATGCTTCTCAAGTGCTTTCAACACACGAGTCCCGTAAATGACGTCACGGCCGACTAGTCCCAGGCCTCCACGTCGCTCGGCATTTTGCTGTTTTTTGGGAACTTTGATCGAAAAAATAATAATAAAATCGCAACACAATCAAATAATTTTTAGTGATTATATGATCTTAAGGGCTAAAACTATCATATTAAACAAAAAACAGCGAACCCTGATATGCACTTTAAAACCCATCCGTAATATTGGGGGAAATCATATAAGCACAAAGCTCGCTCAACAGTCTTTTTCCTTAAGGTGGCTCGACTGGGTTTTGTTTGTGGCGTACCTTCGAAGTTTGAACGGGAAATGCGTCGCTGCAAATAAGTTAATTTTAAATAAATTATTATGACATGTCTAGAGATAGATTCAAGTTTTACATGATATACAATTTATCACAATTGGAGTTACCATAGCAATACAGTGACGTCATGTCATTTTTTTATACATTCCATTTTGGCGAAATCAGACGTTTGTTTAAGAAATTGTTTAACAGAACTTAAAGTTCATATGTTTGTCTTCAAGTGAACGAAGTTTCGAAGATTTGTATGGAAGCCTTTCGAAATAATTGCCGTTGGAACTTTTGGGCAACAAAAGTGTAAACAATCCAAAGCAATTAGTTCATGTGACCGAAACCTTTCCTTTCTGGACTTAGGAAAAGCTTTTTTGGGGGTCATAGTGTTGTCTTACTATTCCACTAGTCCTTCTGAGAAATGGAAAAAAAATCGCGTTATTCGATTTCGAGAAATATGATTTCAAGCCTAGTTAGTAAAGTTGTGCCTTTTGATATCTTGTCAAAAATTTCACTTGTCTTTACTAAAAACAGTCAAACTCAATAATCCGATGATGAATTTTCTTTTAACTTCCAAGTCAGTTACTTTAGATAACACATTTATATACCCTAAAGCTTCAAGTTCATTGAAATAATTTAAAACCGTCAAATTATCTTCTCAATTCCATAAACATTTGTATCCTAATTCTAAATATGCAACCACTTTCTTCACTCGCACTTTGTTTATATCGTTACGCCTTTCTATTGCCCAGAATATTTGCAAAGTCGTGCATTCCAACACCTCACGCTTTACATTCAAAGCCTGATTGCTTTCTGAAACCCTTCCAACTATGATAATTTGTGATTGCAATTTCATATATACTCGATACTATACCATTCTAAAGACAAAAAAATATTTTACTAAATAAAGTTTAACGAGAGTATTAGATAGTCGTGTGACAAGTGTTTTTCATTGTTATTTGCTAGCTCATAGAAATTGCAATCACAAATTATCATAGTCGGGAGGGTTTCGGAAAGCAATCAGGCATTGAATGTAAAGCGCGAGGTGTTTTAATGCACGACTTTGGAAATATTCTGGACAATAGAAAGGCGTAACGACATAAACAAAGTGCGAATGAATAAAGCGGTCGCATATTTAGAATTGGGATACAAATGTTTACGGAATTGAAAATATTATTTGACAGTTTTAAATTATTTCAATGAACTTGAAACTTTAGGGTATATATATGCGTTCTCTAAAGTAGCTGACTTGGAAGTTAAAAAAAATTCATCATCGGATTATTGAAATTGAACGTTTTTAGTAAAGACAAGAGAAATTTTTGACAAGATATCAAAAGGCACAACTTTACTAACTAGGCTTGAAATCATATTTCTCGAAATCGAATGAGCCAATTTCTTTCCATTTCTCAGAAGGTCTAGTGGAATAGTAACACAACATTATGACCCAAAATAAGCTTTTCCCAAGTTCAGAAAGGAAAGGTTTCGGTCACATGAACTAATTGCTTTGGATTGTTTACACTTTTGTTGCACAAAAGTTCCAACGGCAATTATTTCGAAAGGCTTCCATACAAATCTTCGAAACTTCGTTAACTCGAAGACAAACATATGAACTTTAAGTTCTGTTAAACAATTTCTTAAACAAACGTCTGATTTCGCCAAAAATGGAATGTATAAAAAATGACATGACGTCACTGTATTGCTATGATAACTCCGATTGTGATAAATTGTATATCATGTAAAACTTGAATCTATCTCTAGACATGTCATAATAATTTATTTGAAATTAGCTTATTGGCAGCGACGCATTTCCCGTTCAAACTTCGAAGGTACGCCAGAAACAAAACCCAGTCGAGCCACCTTAAGAGCTGCATTTGACATTTGGATTTCTATCCCAAAAGTATTACACAGATAAGCTCAGTCAAACTCTTTAAAAAACTCTCTTAAGAGTAATGATGAAAAGGTAAATTATACACCGTGAAAAGATGAAAAAACTTACTGACGTTTCGGACGCTAGTCCTTCGTCGGAGTAAAAGAGTAGCTAGCTCTCTTAAGAGTAGCTAGTGATAACTAGTAGAGTACTAGCGTGGACTGCGTCGGTGTTTCTGAATAAAACACTGTAGGAACTTGTAGATAAATTGGATCACCGTAAAAAGTTTTGTGAAACTGACGTTTGACGCGGTTAGTCCTTCGTCAGCTCCGGCCCATGAGATGAATTCATCCCATGGGGACTGACGAAGGACTAACGTCCACGGAATGGTTGGCTGATTAGTTTGTCCATTTAATACTATAATAAGTAAAAATACATAGTAGTAATAATATTAAGGAATACTATATAAATAATACTAATACTAAGTAGATTGTAATTAATCGTATGACATAGCTTTTATCATCCACTCAACATTATGACAGAATTACTTAAAAAGCCTTTATAGCTAAAAATTGATATACCTAAGCACATACATGTATTTGTAAAGTAGCTCTTAAAGTTTGTAAGCTTTGTAAATTGAATTTGAAAAGCCCTTCCGGTTCAGGAAGATCCAATAAAGGTATTGCAATATTTAGTTTAATCCTGAGTTTACCATTATTAAACTAAAAAGTTATCATATCATATTTGGTTATTTTTACACAAGTGTATATAATAAATCCGACGTGCTCATTGGTTACAATTTACGTCTTATGCTGCTATAGTCACCTACAGGTGAATATATCGCGCACGCTCGATTGCCGATTTGTGCCGCTTGCAAAGATAAATAACATTTAAAAATACGACACAAACTCTCTCTCCGTTATTCAATGAATTCACTTTTGTTAAAATGAATACTAAAACAATTATTCGCGACAGGCTCAGTGATCAATATAGGGAATATTTATTTCGCCGCTCGAAGACTCGCGCCTCGGTAAATATTCCACGATAGTCACTTCGCTTTCGGCGAATAATTGTTAATTAGTAAATTTTAGGTTTGAATATAGAGTTTCGCGCTGTGATTGGTCGAGCGACCAGTGAGACGATAATTACCGCTGGAGCGGTGATTATGAGGTTTTCCAAAGTTTTCCAGATTAGAAGTACACCTTTTGCTGTTCATTAAGAGAAAATGTACATTCATTTGTGCCAATAGTTGTCTCAATAACGTGTAATGTACTTTCATCAACACCAGAAGTAACATCATTAGCGCGGATCAAATTTCAATAACGATATTTGAATATGCGTGTACATTCATAGGCATCAATGGACAATCAATAGCGCGTTTGTACATTCATATGCGCGGAATGTATTTTCTTTTGCGCGAAATTCAATTTCAATAACACCAATTGACAAACAGTAGCATTTATGGACAATCATTTACCCAAAAGTGAAAATTCATTAGTGCTATTAGCATAATCATTGACAATCTATAATGCGTTTGGACAATCATGAGGGTCAATGTTATATTCTATAGCGTGGTTCGACAAACATTTGCATGATTCGAATGAACAATAAGAGAAATAAAACAATCATTAGCGATTTTTGTTTATCACTTTAAAACATATAAAAAAACTCAGGTAACTGCCTTCCATAATAGCGGCTGCGTAGGAGAATAGCAATTAGCTCACTTAAAGCAGCAATCAAAGCCGACATCAGCCATCCAGAGATCCAACAACATACGAACGATCGGGCTGAGGCAAGACGACAAGGGATTGCTCTAGGTCACTATAGAACGCAGTTGCTAATGAAAGGGCTCTAGAGAAATGTGGCAACTATCACTATCGCTAAATGTGGTCAGTGGTTCAGTTATATGCAAACGTATTTGCCACGATGTATGAATGGCGAAGAAATTAAAGGCTAAAATAGATAAAAAATCGCTAATGATTGTTTTATTTCTCTTATTGTTCATTCGAATCATGCAAATGTTTGTCGAACCACGCTATAGAATATAACATTGACCCTCATGATTGTCCAAACGCATTATAGATTGTCAATGTTTATGCTAATAGCACTAATGAATTTTCAAGGTGTAGTACACCTTTTGCTGTTCATTAAGAGAAAATGTACATTCATTTGTGCCAATAGTTGTATCAATAACGTGTAATGTACTTTCATCAACACCACAAGTAACATCATTAGCGCGAATCAACTTTCAATAACGATAATTGAATATGCGTGTACATTCATAGGCATCAATGGACAATCAATAGCGCGTTTGTACATTCATATGCGCGGATTGTATTTTCTTGTGCACGAAATTCAACTTCAATAACACCAAATGACAAACAACAGCATTTATGGACAATCATTTACCCAAAAGTGAAAATTCATTAGTGCTATTAGCATCATCATTGACAATCTATAACGCGTTTGGACAATCATGAGGGTCAATGTTATATTCTATAGCGTGGTTCGACAAACATTTGCATGATTCGAATGAACAATAAGAGAAATAAAACAATCATTAGCGATTTAAAAAAAAACTATTTTAGCCTTCAATTTCTTCGCCATTTATACATCGTGGCAAATACGTTTGCATATATCTAAATCACAGATCACATTTAGCGATAGTGATGGTTGCCACATTTCTCTGGAACCCTTCCATTAGCAACTGCTTTCTGTAGAGACCTAGAGCAATCCCTTGTCGTCTTGCCTCAGCCCAATAGTTCGTATGTTGTTTGATCTCTGGACGGCTGATGTTGGCTTTACACCTTTTGCTGTTCATTAACAGAAAATGTACATTCATTTGTGCCAATAGTTGTCTCAATAACGTGTAATGTACTTTCATCAACACCACAAGTAACATCATTAGCGCGGATCAAATTTCAATAAAGACAATGAATATGCGTGTACATTCATGGGCATCAATGGACAATCAATAGCGCGTTTGTACATTCATATGCGCGGATTGTATTTTCTTGTGCGCGAAATTCAACTTCAATAACACCAAATGGCAAACAATAGCATTTATGGACAATCATTTACCCAAAAGTGAAAATTCATTAGTGCTATTAGCATAACCATTGACAATCTATAACGCGTTTGGACAATCATGAGGGTCAATGTTATATTCTATAGCGTGGTTTCAACAAACATTTGCATGATTCGAATGAACAATAAGAGAAAAAAAACAATCATTAGCGATTTTTTATTTATTTTAGCCTTTAATTTCTTCGCCATTTATACATCGTGGCAAATACGTTTGCATATAACTGAACCACTGACCACATTTAGCGATGGTGATAGTTGCCACATTTCTCTAGAACCCTTCCATTAGCAACTGCGTTCTGTAGTGACCTCAGCCCGATCGTTCGTATGTTGTTTGATCTCTGGACGGCTGATGTCGTCTTTGATTGCTGCTTTAAGTGAGCTAATTGCTATTCTCCTACGCAGCGGCTATTATGGAAGCAGTTACCTGAGTTTTTTATATGTTTTAAAGTGATTAAAAAAATCGCTAATGATTGTTTTATTTCTCTTATTGTTCATTCGAATCATGCAAATGTTTGTCGAACCACGCTATAGAATATAACGTTGACCTTCATGATTGTCCAAACGCGTTATAGATTGTCAATGGTTATGCTAATAACACTAATGAATTTTCACTTTTGGGTAAATGATTGTCCATAAATGCTATTGTTTGTCATTTGGTGTTATTGAAGTTGAATTTCGCGCACAAGAAAATACAATCCGCGCATATGAATGTACAAACGCGCTATTGATTGTCCATTGATGCCTATGAATGTACACGCATATTCAATTGTCGTTATTGAAAGTTGATCCGCTCTAATGATGTTACTTGTGGTGTTGATGAAAGTACATTACACGTTTTTGATACAACTATTGGCACAAATGAATGTACATTTTCTGTTAAGGTGGCTGCCTACTTTTGAACGTTCGAATTGAGCCCACGATGAGCGCGCGCTCAAAAACCGCTGAAAAATCTACAAGATTTTATTGAAGAACCATACGCGTTTTGAGCTTCAACAGGGCAAAACCCTCAAATTTTGCACGGGACTCTATATTTTTTGATAGCTCATTCGAAAAAACTCCTAAAAATCTAGGTTATATCAACATTTTAGGAAAAGTTTAAATCAGGAACACGTGAAAAAATAGATTTTTGTAGGGATTTTTGTTCGACTTTATGAGATTTTTTAAGAGCACCGAAACTACAAAATATGACAAATCAATGTATCTCTCAGTCTTTTTGTCGAAAATATCCATGTATTTTTGTAGAAGGATTGACTAGCCTTCATTCGTGTAATCATATAGTCTGCAAATAACTATAATCTTATTCATCTTAATTTTTTTCTAATCACTTCCGGTGGCTCAATTTTTACTCCAAAAGCTCGTGCGTAGGCTTCCATTAAATGCTGATTATCTCGAAAACGAGCTCGGGACACCCTATTTTTCTTTCCAGATTTGGAATCAGCATTAAATTTCAATTCGGAAAATCGAAGTTTTAAAAAAAGCTTAAATCAATTTCCAAAAGTAGGCAGTCAACTTAATGAACAGCAAAAGGTGTACTAAAATGTGATTTTTTTTCATTCCGAATTTCAATTTTTCTTAGTTTTTCAAGTCTAAAATTATACTAATACTAAAATTATTCCCCTCAGGCTCAGTGATTATAAGTAATATTTTTCGAGGTTGCCAATTGGGTCAATAGTTAACTGACAATTGGCCAAAATATAGTAGTTAACTGACAAATAACCTAAAATTAATAGTTTTCACAGTTAACTGATGTTTTCATTATTTTGGTTAATATTATGGTAAGTGCTCGCAAAATCATTACAGTTAACTGACATTCGACCAAAACATTAGTAGTTAACTGACAATTCTCATTGGTCGAGAACCTAGCTACAGCTAATTCTTGCAATCAGCAGGCGCCACGATTTTTCAGCGGTCGATTGCTATATCTGTAGGCAGTTATCTGCAAAAACGAGCCTGCATAGGTCAGCGGACGGCGGAAACTTTTTAAAATATTAAGTTCATCATAAAGTTTCTATCTTCGTATTATCAGTAAATCTATCTGAACAATGTAGAATAAAACATTAGCTAAATTCGGTTTTGATGATATCCGGAATAGACCAGTTTCAAGTTTCAAATTATCGCTGTGTTCCTTAATTACAGACTATGGGTTAGCCTCGAATCAGTGTCTAAATATTCACAAATTCCCCAACGGTAAAGAAAGGTAGCACAACTATAACAATACAAACACTTTGAAATTCCACGGACCTTGACTGGAACACGTGAATATTCTATACAAAATCGAGGCTAACCTTAAGTAAATGAGTCTTTTATCAAGATACACAGCGTGATTTGGAACTCGAAGCCGGTCTATTATCATTGTCTTGGCAAATGTTCTATTTCGGCCAATAACACTTGCCTCGACATTAATAATTTTAGATGTCATCAAACCTTCATCCAATAATTTTACCTTCGATTCGATTGGCCGAGACAACTGCAAATAACTGCCTGCAAATAATATTCTGCTCATGCGCATTATGATGCAAAGCCGTTTTGCTGCAAATGATAGTCTGCTCATGCGCAGTAACGATTCATATGTCAACATGGCTCGCTTCCTTGTTACATGGTATGTTTGATAGTTGGCAAAAAGAGCCAAATCAAAAAGATAAAACGGAAATTATAATTTGAATGATAAAACAATTATTGAACTCGATAATCACAATATATCGTGATTTGTTAGTGTTTCGCAATAGCAATTGACATTTTCGGCGCTAGAAGTCACGGGTTATAATTTGTTTTAGATTGTGTTACGTTCAACAAAAAGTTCGGACATTGTTCTCGAATTTCCGTACAAATGTACTGACTCTAAATGAACTATTTATTTAGTTAATGTTTAGCTAGTTCTCTAAATACAAGTAAATAATTATTTTTCTAGCTTGATTGAAGCTTTTCTTTCTGCTGTTAAGATAGCTAACTAAAGAAATCTACCTAAATTTTCTCTTTAAAGTCAGTCAATTTGTATGGAAATCCGAGAACAATGTCCAAACTTTTTGGTGACCGTAACACAATCCAAGCTAGCGCCGAAAAGGTGAATTATTTGCATCTGCATAATTGCTTGCATGGTCGCCACTAACAAATGACGGATATTTTATTCCTATATTTTACACCTATAGGATTCATCCTCTCCCATTATGTCAGATATTAAGTCTCAACTTTAATATTCTCCAATATATAATGGGCTTGTGGATGAATCCAATAAGTGCCTATAATATCCCGATAAATACAAACATTGATAGTACTCTCTATAAGCTCACCTGGAAGCATAATAGAGGAATACAGTTATGAACTTCATGCACGGGCGGGTATTGGTGCTGGAGGTTGTAGTTGGTACATATAGTAGGGAGGGCTTAAGATATACAAGTTTCGATAATTATGTCGGTAGAGTACAGGAAGTATAGATTGTGATTTCACCTTTGATGTACAGGTAAGTGACTGAACTCGAAACTCGAGAAAGGTTATTTTAGATGAAGAGGATGTTGAGGTCCTGCAAGAGAGCATAAATAAGAGGGAAACTTCTTAATGACGCGAACGCCATGTAAATTCCCGGTAGGGCTATTTTTAGTGACTTGCGTCTTCAACTTGCGCACGCGCTCTCTTTCCATTTATCGTTTTGATCACTAATAGATCGGAAATAGCGTGCGCTCGGCAGTTGATGACGCACGGGAGTAGGGTAAGGCGAAATGTGAATTGCATCCTGTATTACTAAGAATACCCCAACCGGGAATTTACATGGCGCGCGCTTTATTAAGAAGTTTCCCTCTCTTATTTATGCTCTCTTTGGTCCTGTGAGTAACTTAATCCAGTGCCAGTAGCGCAAAGCACACGAGAGGTGCTATAAGTTCTACAATCTTCAAGTCCGATTTCGTTGTAGCTCCTGAAATTGAAAAAAAAAGGTTAAAAAAAAGTAGCTATATAAGCAAAGGATATTCATTCAGAGCGGTTATCTTTTTGAAATTATGCGGAAGGAAGCAGGTTTAGTCAGTCCCGCCTGAAACGTCTTCCCTAGGAACAAAGCAGTTCTCTCCCTCGAATAAAGTCTTCTGATAAAGGAAATGTCTAATTTGATTTACGTTATTATAGAGACTGCTTGATCAATAGCATACTCACTGTTGGGTTTTGTGGTGACCGATTTTGCGGTTGGGTTAACCGTCACTGACCCTGATAATAAAATATTAAGTTAGTAAGATAGATAGATAGATGGTTTTATTTAGTGACATCATTGCAGCCCCCAGGCCGGCTGAATTTCGACATACTTTACCAATATGGTTTAGCAAGTAGTAAAATATCAAAACATGGCAAGAACTAAAGGGGTAAAAAAAAAAGAGAGAAAAAAACTATTTGAGAATTAAAGCTATGGTCTATAAATAAAAATGTTAATGTCACGAAAATTTCGCTCATAGAAATGTTGGAGGAAGAGCCAGAAGAGTTTTAAATAAGTGAATCCCCCTTCGTAGGGATCATTTTCATCAAGTTTTTTGTGGAGTTCGAGGTTTAAAAGACGATTGAAATCGTGGTTTAAAGTGAGTTGTTTGTTCAAGTATGGCGACTGTAGTTTCCTCCCTTGTCAGAATACAGTCAATTCAAAAAATGCTGTCGTCGACCAACTCAATCCTACGCGACTGGACCGAAAGGAACTCTGGGTAGTAATCATTGAAGCCGAGTTGACTCCATAATTTTATCTGACTAGTTATGCCTGGTTTACAGCACGAACTTTCGTAGGCGATTTAATGCCTTCATATTTTCGGAATTGTGAAATGAATCATTAGTACTTTGTTTTTGTTTCCCTAAACCCAAAGACATGCATTTGTTGGATTGTTTCTCGCCAATATTATCCTATAACTAGCGGGAACAATTAATTCAGAACGAATATTTAACCGCTTCAGTGATTTTCACCCATATTCCTTTCGGCCCAGTCGCGTAGGCTTGAGCCGGTCGACGACAACGTTTTTTGAATTGATTGTAAATATACATAAGATCGACATTAGATACCATAGGGAAATTATATAGGAAAACAAATAAAGGCGCGCGCGGGAAAAAAATGTTCTAGTGCATTTTTTATTGATTTTTTTTACTCTTTCGCATTACGGAGGACATTATCTTGATCGCGAATTTAAAAAAAAAAATGTAATTTTTCCGATTTTAATGTCACCATTCACTTTAATCTAAATTGGGCTCCCTGTGGTCTTACAAATCGGTAATTGAAAGTATCTTTGGCTTTGTGTGCAATAGGCGGACTCGCTGCGTGACGGCAGTAATTACTGAATCTCATGGTTTTTGTCCCTTACAATTTGATCGAAGCAAGCTTTAATTAACGCTAGCCTCCTCCGCAGGCGTCTCTTTGCTCTTTCAATGTCTTTTCTCTCTTATCTCTCTTTTATCTCTCTCTTTTCCTATACTGGGCTTCCTGTGTTGCCTGAAAGTTGACCGAGCGGGGATAGTACCCTCGTTTTCACCACAGGATAACCATCCCTCCCGAACAGCAACAAAAACCAAACCAACACGAAACCTTAGGACACGGCTTAAAAACGCGTGCGCATGCGCGAAAATCCCCCCCCCCCCCCCCCCCCCCCTCCAAATGGCGGACGCTCTAGCAGTAATGATGAAAAAGTAAATTATACACCGTGAAAAGATGAAAAAACTTACTGACGTTTCGGACGCTAGTCCTTCGTCGGAGTAAAAGAGATAGAAGTGGTAGAAAGGAGTGTATATGTGATAGAATAAGACAAAAGAAACCAATGAGAGCAAGGTAGGCAAGGAAACAAAAACAAACAATCAAAAAACAAAAGAAAAGGTTAGTTGAAAGTAAAGCGTTCATTAATCCCGTTGGGACTAAGAGTGCCCAATAGGTGAATAAGCCGCATTTCTTTGGTCTTGCGACAATCATTGTTGCCGTTAATCAAAGAAAGACCGAAAACAATGAAGTCAGAAAGAGAATGGTTAGCTAGATTAAAATGGCGGGAAACTGGTTTGGTGGGATCGTTATTGCGAATGTCATAAAGATGATTGCAAATGCGATCACCAAGACGGCGGCCAGTCTCGCCCACATACAAAAGATTACAGCGGGTACATTTAATACAACATACAACATTAGAAGTGGTACAAACAAAATGGTCAGTGATTTTAACAGTAGATTTAGGACCGACAACAGAAGTGTGAGAGGCTATGTGAGGACAAGTATAACAACGTTTACGAGAACAGCGAAAAGTACCAGGTTCTTTGTTAGAGGGAAGAACTCCCTTGACCAAGAAAGAACGAAGATTACGATCACGTTTATAGGAAAAAAGAGGGCGGTTGTTGAAAATAGCAGAAGTGCGAGTATCAGAGTCAAGCAGAGAAAAGTTGCGGTTAACAATGGGCTTAATGGAAATGTTAATAGGATGATACGTAAGAGTGGAAGGAATGCGATCATTAGAGGGACGAGTGTGAGGAGTGAGAGCGGTGGTACGATCAATAGTAGAAACTTTACGAGTGGCGCGATCAATAACATGAGCAGGATAATTACGCCTAAGGAAGAAGGAGCGCATCTCAGAACATTTAACAGAAAAATCAAGATCATCACTACACAAACGACGAAGACGAAGAAATTGCGAGAACGGAATAGCGTTAAGAGTGTGCTTAGGATGAGAAGACGAGTAGAGTAAATAAGAATGAGAGTCGGTAGGTTTGTAATGGACACTAGTGCTAAGACGGTCGTCATTAACACTAAGCAAGATGTCAAGGAAAGTGACTGATGTTTCACTAACCTCCCACGTAAAGTCTAAGGCAGGGTGAAAAGAGTTAACAAAAGAGATGAAAGAGTCTAAGTCATTACGAGAACAAGAAGTAGCACCAATACAATCATCAATATACCGTCCAAAAAACTCAGGTTTAGGTCCAGTATATTGTTGAAAAACAAGGTTTTCGATATAACCAACAAACAAATTGGCATAACTAGGGCCCATCTTAGTACCCATAGCAACACCGTTTACCTGCCGATAATAACGATCACCGAAAGAAAAACAATTAAGAGTAAGAACAAGTTTAGCTAAGCGTAACAAAGTGGGAGTGCTGGGCTCGAGGACAGGACGAAGATCGAAAAAATGCTGAAGAGCACGAAGGCCCTCATCATTAGGAATAACAGTATACAAAGATTTGACATCCATAGTAAACAAACGCTTAGAAGAGTTATCAGGAAAGCGAAAATCATTAAAAATACTAAGAGCGTGATTAGTATCCGTAATATAAGTGGGTAAAGACTGAACAATAGGCAGCATGAGAGAATCTAGATAGCTAGAGATGAGTTCAGTAAGACAACTACAAGCAGAAACAATAGGACGACCAGGGATGTTAGCTTTGTGAATCTTAGGAAGAAAATAGACGTGAGAAGTACGAGGAGTAATAACAAAGAGGTTTTTAGCAGTGGAAGGTAAAGAGCCATCAGAAATGAAAGAGTTAACAGTGTCTTTAACTAATTTTTGATTGTAAGATCCTTATCCACTTCACAATAAAAATTAGTGTCAGAGAGTTGACGTAAAGCCTCCTGTTTATACAAGTCAGAACGCCGGACAACAACTGCACCGCCTTTGTCAGCGGGCTTAATAACAATGTCAGAACGATTACGTAATTGACGTAAAGCCAACCACTCGTCCTTAGAAAGATTAGAGTAACTGAGTTTACGGTTAAGATTGAGATTAGAAATATCACGGCGACACTTATTGACAAAAAGATCAAGAGAAGAAAATTGTCCCTCTGAAGGGACCCAGTTAGACTTACGAGGACAAAGGCGCTCAAAGACATCACGTTCACAGTTAGAGTTAAAAGAGTCGGAGAAAAAAGCTTTAAGGCGAGTACGGCGAAAAAAAGATTCAGAATCTTTCTTGACCTGAAATTCATCAGATTTCTTAGCAAGAGGAACGAAGTTTAAACCCTTGCTAAGAACTGAAATTTCAGAATCAGAAAGAGGTAAATATTCGGGAATGGTGACAACAGAATGACTGAAGACATTGTGATTGCTATGTTCAACATGTGTAAAAGGATCAAAACCAACAAGAGACACAAACTTATTACGCTTAGTAACAAATAAAGGCTGGTACAAACGGCGGTCAAGAGTATGAATGTGATTACGAATGGAGGAAACTAACACTGTCAGACAGACATTAGACAAGTCTCTGAGGCAAGCAGCAGTATCAAGAGTGAGGGCATCACGTTTACAGCACATACTACGAATAGCAGAACGCATGACAGAGCGAGAGAAAGCGGAACAAGCAGAAGAAACATCGGGAAAATACTGAGTAGAGTTGACACCAAAATTAGAAGCATGAAACTTAACACGAAAACCAACAGGAATGACTTTACCATGAAGACAACGACCAATAAAATAGATATGACTAACAAAGCGTGTTTTAGCGAGAGTAAGGTTAAAGAGTTTGAGAGCGAGATTAGAGCTAATGTTAGGAAAAGGAAATAAAAAACTTACCATTTCCTTGCGGAGTTCCTTGATGATGTTCGGCATCTAAAACAGAATAAAAATGGTCGCAGTATATAGTAATAAAAAGATATAACTAGCTAAAAACTAGTGTGAGCTGCGTCGGCGTTTCTAATGAAACAGTAATGATGAAAAAATAAATTATACACCGTGAAAAGATGAAAAAACTTACTGACGTTTCTAGCAGTACTCGTGCTTCAAAAACCTGCGACTTTGAATAATTTTTACAGCTTACTGGCAACCAAAATATCTAATTGATCAGTCATAGTGTAATTTAAAAAGTACTTAGAGGGTGGCAGTGATGTTTAGAATGAGGTCAACATGATGGTTATCGAGATACGCTAAATTACTTTTTGGTACAAAAGTCGACAATTGTGAAACAAATTGATGTAGGTCATGTTTACGTTTTAGTCAAAAATAAGGTCAAATCAACAGAGATAAGCTTAAAATTATGATATTTTTACTCATTAATATCTGTTGTAAGTAACTGCAAATGGCCATTGAAGTTCTGCCGTGCTAGATTTTCCGTTTCAAAATAATAAAATATTCGAAGTTAGACATATTAATAGTACAATCAACTATTGCTTGCTCAACTCGGACAATTGTAATCTATATAAGATCTTAACATAAATTTATTTCATTGGAATTCTTCAGATGTAGTTATAAGTACTTGAAAAATAAAGTTCTTCGTGATAAGACGAGGAGAAACCTGTTTCGAAGAGCTGGTTTAGAGGAGCGCTAAGACTAAGGATAAAGGCTTTAGCCAATGATGAAATGTTGTGATACCAAGGATTAATGTCTTCATTTACTTTGGAAATCATTTTTATGTATCTCTGATCCTCGACCTACCCAAGTTCAAGTCTTTAGTTAAAGGGTATTTACCAAAAACTCGACAAAGATATTGGAAGATTGTCTTTTAGTTTGTACTGAATAGGCTTCACATTTTTCTGCAAAATTTCAAAACTGACATTTTTGTTCTGTTTTTTTTTATAATCTAAAGTTTGTTTTATTGAATTATTTTTAAGTGACATACTAGATCTGAAATGTCAGAAAATATTAATAGAGACATTTTTTCCTGATTCTGGCAATCTTGTTGATTCAAAAACTAGGTTTGGGTTTACCGATTTTCATAATAAAACTTTAAACAAGTTTTCAATGTGAACTATTTCAGCCCTTTTTGTATCATCTTTTATCACAAGTTGGGTGCTGGAATATTGTACTATAGCTTTAACCTAGCTATTCTGCATCTTGAGGGTGTTAGACAGAAGGAATTGTTACAATGCTATATAGAAAAATCATAACCTGAAAGTGGTTATCATTAATTTTAATAAACACATACAATGGAATTAATAAACTAACTTCTTTTCTTATATTTTCAAAATATTTTTACAACAAAGGTCTCACCCTCAATATCACTTATAAGGAACATTTCAGTTCTAGGTTTAGAATTAAAAACTGATTCAACAAAAGGAATTAATGATGAACCAATTACCAAGAAGGTATACCCAGAGTGATTTAATCATTTTATGGGTGGGATACAATCATACTCCTAACAACCATCCTATTATTTAGTATTTTAGTGTATCAAAACAGTTGGAAATTGGAAGATGGGGTATATATTTATTAAGCAACGTGAGGGGAAAAATAACTATTAGCCAAAAAAAAGAACATGAAAAAACCCAATATTGTCTTTAGGAATTTATCCAAGGCCTATTAATTAAAATTTGCAATTGTGTATCATAAGGGTGCTTACAGTATATTCCCCTTTAGTCTATTAAAAAAATTGTATCTTGGTAGATGAAAAATCTATTTACTTTGGTTTTTAACTTTGGTAATATCATAATATTCTCAATTCTCAGAAAAGAGAAAATGTATTCTAATTATTATGATCTATAACAAACAACACAGGCCACTAGGTGTACTAAATATAAAAGAACCTCCTTGTGTACCATATGGGTGGGTAAAAACAGGGCAAAACTACTGATTAAAACTACTCTAGACTGTTATGAAAGTTGACTGATGAAATACACAATGCAAATATAATGCTGAGATCACTTACCTTTACAACCAACAACATACGATTGAATTAACTAACAAAAGAAGGAATCTGATGTATGCATGAAACACTACTACACTGGAAGGGAATTAGCATTTTGGGTGAACCCAAGATAAAGTAAGTGCAAATTATACCATATGAAAAGGGCTTTCTAGTTAGTATCACATTGATGAATAATTTCATTATATCTAAACTAAACACAGATGTGATAAAACCAAAGATTCTTAATGTTGTTTCATTGTGCTTATCTAGAGGAGTACCTGATTATAACAGGTTTTTGATAAAACTCAGAACCTTAACAACTTTTGCTTAACTATAAATGCAGCACTAACATTAAGTGGAAACAGTTTTAAAAGTTATTATTTTTTAGTTGTTTTAATATTCTCCTGTGCATGACTCAAATGTTTAAAGTCAAAGGAAAAAACAGCCTAGCTAAACTGGCTGAAGATATGAGGAAGATCAAACTGAGTACTTTACAAGAGAGATTCTCCCATATCAACTTAACATAAATATTAAGAACTTCTTCATTGATATTGTAGAGATATCAAAATCAAATGAAAAAAGAATGATTGCCATGCAAACACAAATGAAGTAGCATTTAATTCATTGCTAATAATGAGAATAATAAGAACCCTTTTCTTCAAAAAAAAATCTTTTTCTGACGAAAAAAAATGCTGTTTGTCAATGGGATGTTCATGTAAGCTTTCAAACTAGTTCAATGATGAGTATTCCCATTGTACGATTTGTTTTTCGCCAAGAAACACCTAAAAGGAAGAATTATCTAGGAATCTAACACACGATATCGAATTACAGCAACCCAGTTGAACAGATTTAACATAATAATCGGAGTAAAGCATGCTCATCTATAGTTTTGATCACATATTTTCAAATTTAAAGCACTCACGACTATATGTACATTATTATCTTGACAATCAAGCAGCATTTATAGGTTAGAACTTTGGAAAAGACTTAGAATGACGGCGCAATAATTGCAATTCTTCGCTGTCTTTATTCAAATACACACACTTCGATGACTTGTTTTTGTCCGAGTAAGACTGAAAACAATACAATTAACCATTCACATAAAATCAAGATACTCATCTGACTTGTTTTCTTGATCAATTACGGTATTTAATCCAGATATGTTAGTAAAAAAACTTCGATTTTCGGAAAAAAAATAGCGCTCGACCAGAATTCTTTCTCGTCCACCATTTTGAACTGACCGCCCGCGCTAAATTCAGCGGAAAACCACACTGCGCATCCTCAGTTAATATTTTGAATTAACCAATCACGCGTTTTTAAGCCGTGTCGAACGTATACCCTGCGAGCAGAGGATTTTTTAAAACCCTCTCCCATCTCCCAACGGTCGGGGAGAGGAAAAAACCCTCTGCACTAATCCTGTTGAATTTCGTTTGAGCATGCGCTAGGGATTATCCAGAGCTCTGGATAATCCGATTTTCAAAACCTGTTTTGTAACCGGTTTCGGTGCGCGCGCATGTTTTGGGCTATTGACTTTTTTTTTTTCTTAGTGTCATCACGCAACGCTGGAAATTGAAGGGAGCGTTGGGTGACTTCACTAAGAACAGCTGCGGGGAGACTAAGCAAAGCCCCTCAATATTTGATATTACGAAATCGCCTTAAGCTACTCCAAGGTCAATTGGTCTACCTTTATATTTTTCACATTTGAAACTACTTTTTAATACTCTCGATTTTTCTAGCCACGAAGTATTCCAAGACCCCGTAAGTTGCAAAGATGGTCACACTTTCTGCATTAATGGTATTGAACTGTGGCTGAAGACGAGCAACAATTGTCCACTTGATAATAATGTGATCACTGACAATAAGTTGGGTCGTAACTACATCGTTAAGGGTATTATAGACAATCTAGAAGTGTACTGTCACTTACCTGAGAAAGATGCAGAGACCAAAAATGATAAACAAGGTTAGTATACGTTGTGAACTTTGATTAGCCTGGAAAACAGTTTCCTTTATTTTGCTTTCACGGCGGCCAGGGATGCAGGGAGTGTCCTTGCATTGCAATAACATATAATTTTGTAATGTTACAATAAATTCGTAATACTTCATTTTAATTTCTTCTAGAAATGGTTAGCTTTACTTTTTTAAATGGTTTTCTAATGTTAAGAATAGGTCTCTGTAAGACTCAAGCAAAGTGGGAAATGACATTTCTTGACCACCCTTGAAATTTGGTGTGCGAGTAGGCTACTATATGGGATACACAAAAACAACAACAATTTGGTCACCAAATGTACTGATGCCATCGAAACGGCAAGTGTTTTATGAGACCTTAATTTCCAATTTTTGGAATAAATTAAACCCATTCGTAGGTAAAATTCAATGCTGTGTTTTCTCAGTCATACACGTTAAACTTAATTTCCTTAAAACGTTCGTCAATTATAAAGTATCTTTTCTAGTTTATAAAAATACCAATTATTGTTAGTTTATTATTTTGTACATGAAATATTCGTGCCTTCAAGTAACAGATGCATCAACTGTTTTAGCAACAAGCTAAAATGGTCGAAATGTTGTTTGGTCGTTCTCCAAAAGCATTGTAGTTCTAATATAGAGGCTTGGTAGGAAGTTTTTTGAGACATTGAAGTTACCAAATCGTGCGAAATCTCTGCGGATATGATCATCTTTTGTCCGTGTTCAGTCGAATTATAAGGCCTAAAATTCGAAATGTCCTAAATTCAACTATATCTAAGCTTCGAAAATTAGCACCAAAGAGATACAATAAGCTAAATGTGGCCCAGGATTTCCACAAATGACCTTTATTTACCAACTTGTCTAATAAATTTAATATATTATTTAGGCACTGCCTAAAAGCGGAGCTCCCGATACGGAAGTCACAGGGAGAACAATTTGAATGAAACTGAAAGGTAAAAATAAGATCGGGGGAAAATCTTCAATTATTTTTCATTCGAGATGAAGATGATTTCTCCCATTATAATAAAAACCATGCAGTGTAATCGAATCGAAATGCACTACATTGTTTGTTTGTTTGTTTGTTTGTTTGTTTGTTTGTTTGTTTGTTTTTTTACGCGCAAGTATACTCTCCCACTTCAGCTTCCGTACTTCCTGTCAGCGGTTGAAAATGAGAACAACAACATTAGATCACAAGAATTATTTCTTTCAAATATTCTCAAAATATTCACTAATAAACTTAACAAATGCAACATTTAACTTTCAATCTTCAATTCTTCAATTATTGAACTTTAAAAGTTGGGCTGATCGAAGTCTGTTCACAATTAGGGTTGCCATGCAACGTCAAGAACTGCTGCATAGAAGAAAAAAAAGCACTGGATCGAAATTGAATTTAACTTTTGGGTTTTGTGTAGAAGGAAAACTACAGAACCCAGCAAAAAAATTCCTTCAATCAGTGACAATACCTGAGTAGCAAAATCTACTCAATATGTGATGCCAAGTTTAAAAAAATCAAATCGGCCGAGAACCCTGATATTCGAAGAGGTTAAAGGCAACAGCTCGAACATGATACACTTGACTCTTGAATACCAGTAAATCATGTACGAATTTCTTTTTTAATTATACTAGTGGATAACGTAGTTGAAGAGAAATGCAGTTGGACTGGAAGGCTAGAAGACGCTGCAAAACACAGGGACGTTTGTGGTTTTCAGTTAGTGCAATGTACACATCCAAAGTGTACTGTGAAAGAACAACGAAGAAGAATCGAAGACCATATGAAAACATGTAAATACAAAGTTGTTGTGTGTGCTAGCTGTCGAGTAACGATGATCCAAAACGATAAGGAATTGCATGCGAAAGATTACTGCCCTAAAAGTATCATTCCCTGTCCCAAAGGATGTCTGACGCCTAGTGGGATGATTACAGAGATTAGGAGGTAAGACAAAACAATTATTTTATACCCCTTCATTGCGCAGAAATAGTTTCAATCTCAACTTTACCATGATTTCCCAGAGTTATGGAATTTTATCATTTTTTTAATAGAACGGAGTACTTATAGTTATCATTCTAAATTTGCTGCTTTTTAAGTAAAAATCATGCATCCTATATGTTTTTAATGTCCCAGAGGTTGTTACTCAGGGAAGTGAAGGGAGTGAGTGTAATTGTAAATGAAATAGCGTAACGGTTAAGGGATAGCAATTCAATGAGACTACAAAGAGTACTTTCTATTATTTTTTCTCCACTTTTTTTGATTTCTTCAACATACTCTAAATATATTACAATGCTTGTACATTGAAGACAATTGGCTTACGGGTTGTCGTAGCACTCAACCTCGTATTGTTTACTGTCGTGTGTTCCGTCGCGACCTTCTTTATGAACTGAGTAATCGTGTGTTATACTTATTTACATATAAGAATAATAATAACATAACATTTTCCCCTCTGCAAGGGCAGGTAGACGTTTTTTCTTTGTGCTGTCTCTAGTGTATGTAGTGTATGTAGTGTCCCTTCATCAGACTAGACTAAGTTCTCCCTGACTATCAATGAGGGTTTCCACTCTCTCTTTGATCTGACTCTAGTTTCAGTGTCTTCCTGCTTTCGACTCGATTCCTGTTTCTTGCTTTCTTGCGGCACATGTACTTGCTTGGGGGCCTCAGTTGGTTCTTGTTGCCTGGTTAACTCGCTTGAGGTAGTTGGTGTCAATTGTTTGTAGTTTCTTCTTAACGCAAGGTTGGATGTCTTGATAATGTAGGATCATGGAGTGTCCGCAATATTCATAACCACTGCTGGCATATCTTGATCTGTCACCAACACTTCCTCTCCTGGTTCTATGGTCTGGTAGTTACTTCGCTCTGTAACGCTGGCCGTGGTATTGGTTGTAGTTAAGCCTTGCTACATCATTTTCTCTCTCTTAGTTTGTCTAGGTCTTACCATTTAGAGGGTAAACTCTGTGCTCCAGCATGGTCGAGCACGTGCCCCAAGCCCGAGATTCCCCCCGCAATTGCGGGGGGAATCTCGGGCTTGGGGCACGTGCTTGAGACCCCACGTTTTTGCAGGGTCTGAATTCTGTTCAATACTGTACTGCGGGCCATTGTCTCAGCGCACTTCTTCAGGTATTCCATGTCTCGCGAAAACCGATTTCAAGGCTCGATTTTTTTCTATTGATTTCTTTGATTTGGCTAAAGCTGCCACTTCGAGGTACTTATAGAGAAGTAGTGTATCACTACAGTTTAGTCCATGTCTGAATTCAGACAGATCTGTCACGATACGTTGTCGCGGTCGTTCTGGGTACGGAGTTGGTATCAAGGGCTCAGCTTTGTTCACTTTAATTGTTGTGCACACTCTGCAGTTTTCTACCATGTTTTGGATCTCTCGACTCAGTCCTAGCCACCATATCACTGATTTCGCTCCTGTCCTGCACTTATGCCGGTTATGACCTCTGGTGCCCTTCATGTATCTTGTCCAGTACTTTCATTCTCATTGCTGAGGGGACGTCAATCCTGTTCGCCTTTACTAGTAGGTTTTGGACAACTGTTATCTCGTCTCTTACCGTCCAGCAAGGTTTTATGATGTCGTTAACGTACTCTTTGTCAGGCCATTCTTCCATCGTGTATGTTCTCAGTTGTCTGCATACTTCGTCCTCTTTGTTTGGTTTTTGTGATGTCCTCTAACGCTCTTCGAAGACAGCATGCCCAACTCAAGACAGGGACACTAGCTAACAAAAAGTTGTGGGTTTTCGATGATCGTACTTGAGACTGACCTTGATGAGGCTCTAAGTCTCATCTAATAAACTTGGATTCATCTCTGATAAAGTCGTCCTCATTAGTATTCTTTATGTAACGACGTGTATGGTCGCTCCAATTGATTCAAAGGCTCAGGATTATTTATTCTTGAGTTTTTGAAGTACAAACACTAAATCCGTGCAACAAAATACTACAAAGGGCTTTTGAAAGCAAATAATCTGCAGCAATTTACTTTCTGAAACAATGCCATATGTGCAACCAAGTTGAAGATTGTTGTGCTCATAATATTATTACATTATTGTATATTGTTGATATATGGTTTGCGTGACAACAGTAAACGACACTAGATAGATAGCTTTAATTGTCATATCATTGTAGCCTCCGGGCTGACTGAATTGCTATATACTTTTTACGCGATTAAAAACAAATATTTAACATATAGAAACATCAATAAAGGAAAAGGAGGTATATATATATATACACACTCGATTGCAGAAACGTTGTAGTATACATTTATACATATATCTAATTTATTCAGTATATTTAATGATATGCAAAACAGAAAAATCGCTTTATTTATTGTTTCTTTCATTCAATGACTGCCAAAATATTTTTTCTTGTTAGCTGGAGATCATTAACTAACTAAACTTGTGAAATGAAGGCCCTGAACTTTAACCAAATGAGTCATCATGATCAGTTCAAAATAGGTTTCTTATCCTAATTCTTCATTAAAATATTTTTATTCCTTTCAGTGTATAAGCCTTAAATACTTTTCGATAAGCTTGAAAACATAAGCTGTAAATAGTTGTCGATTTTGAGATTCGATTTTAATTCGATTTTTTTTTTTTCCATCTGTTTTCATGAGCGAGAAAGATACGGAACTGAATTTACGTGTTTATGACCGAAAAGTTTGCGATAAACAAAGTTTACATGATTTAGATAAACTTGTTAAAAAACAACTGAAACAGAATAGAAAAATAAAGCAAAATGTAATGCAAAATATAAAATGATGAATTTCCTCGTCAGTAAATTGATGGCTTTCAACCATTCCCAAGAGAATTAAGTGACGAAAGACACGGCGGCCATGTTGGAGGATATAACAAAAGAATTCATTGACAATAATTCTTTTGTTGAATTACTCCAACATGGCCGACGTGAAAACCATCAATTTGCATTTGCAGAGTGTTTTTTGAATATTAAGTAACTGGTTAAAATGAAAGACAAGGTCATCATACAATAACATCTTTCAACAACACAAATTCCCGATCATTTGTATAATCATACTAGCTCGAAATATTGAACAGTTAATATTTGGTGCAATTTTATATTTCATTCAATATTTAAATAAATCATCGATAGAAAAAATAGAGATTACTCCACGGAAAGTGCCACGAACGATTTTTATTCACGAGTTGCGCAGCACCAAAAAACTAACGAGTGAGCGCAGCGAACGAGTGAGTTTTTTGGTGCGTAGCAACGAGTGAATAAAAATCGTTCAGGCACTTTTCGTGGTGTAATTTTTTTATTTCATACATACTAAGATTTTCTGGGTTTTTATGTACGTGCATCTACGGCCGCGCCGCAGGCAGGAAGCCATTCGAGTGCAATAACACACACTGACATTATGCAAAAAATACGACAATTTCTGTTTAACAATTTAATTAGAAAAACGAATGAAGCAAACAAATGAAATAAAGTAAATATTTATACATAAATAAATAGATAAATATAGATAGATTTAATTTATTTATGAAGTGTCCTTGAAATTATAAGTTTGAAAATGAAGTCTATATACGAGCTTCAAGTGAAAACTTGTTTACAACAGACTAAAAGCTAGCTTAAATCTTGATGTAAAAATAACAGACACAAAGTAGAATCAATTTACAATTCAATTTGTTCAATTTAATCTTCATCAGAACTGCTATATAATACACGAATTCTTTTCTGTGGACGGATTTCTTGGGATGGTATGGTTGGCGATTGATTCAGAGTGTTTATTGTGATTGAAAACTGTCCTCCTTGGATAACGGCTCCACTAAATAATGCTACTGTATTGACCTGTATTGACCTGTATTGCTGCTAGATTGCTGAGGCTGTGCTAGGGAACTAAATCCAGCATTTTCAATTGGATTTTGGACGGAAGTTGCGTTTGGCAGGCTCAAAACTTTTTCGTTGGATATATTTGCCAGCATATTCGACATGGATTGTTGTTGTTTTGTAGAAAGCGAACTGTAATTTTCTATACTTTTTAGATTTCTGTGGCCGGAAAGCTATGCTATATGGGCCGGTGGAACTCCGTTGTCGCTTAATGTTTGAACATTTTTGGTGGAAACGGCCTGACATCAGTTGCGTTTGCGCCGGTACGTGTTTTCGTTTGCCTTTCGTTGTATTCTAGATACTCGACGCCACCCGCTGTTTTGTTCAAAGTCACATCGCCCCAGCACATACTGTGATGTTCCTGAATCCCACGAAGTCCGAAATGAAGAGTATTGTTCAGCCAAAGAGAGTTAAGAAGCGCCTCAGGACTTGAAATTCCAAGGAGACCTTTTTCATAGAGGACTTTCATCTCATCTTCTGTCAATGCCACTGATGCATTTGGCTTATTACCTTTGCCTCGTTTCTTTAGCTCTTTTTGCTTAGACTGCAGGGTTTTACGTTTTTTTTCAAATGCCAAATCGTTGATAATACTGACTTGGTAGTTTTTGCGCTTTAAAAATCTTTCAAAGCTAGCAATCATGCCTCGGAGGGACGTTGGCTCATAATTTTTTTTCCTCTACTGTACGAACGGTAAGTATGAACTCGCTCAGCAACTCATTGAGCTCAGCTGGAGGAATGTTTTCAACTTCCCTCTGCTCTTTCTTGGATTGAAGAAATACTTTAAGCAATTTTACATCTCTGTTGGTCTTAGCTTGTGTGTTTTTGTTTTCTTGTTCATAGATAAAGTCGTCTACCGTTCCTTCTAAGAGTGCAAATCTCGGCATTTCCTCCGCCATGTTTGTCATTCAAGTGCAAACTCGCGCTCGCTGAGTATCTTTTGATTGATATTTCGGATGCCAAAATGAAGCACAATCGTTCACGCTTCTGATTGGACGAACGAGAGTGAAAAATAGTCGTTCTCTTTTCTGATTGGTTGAATGCATATTTGGTACGAATTTTACGCGGGCTTTTTATCGTGGATAAATCTTAGTACGTATGAAATAATATAAAATTATTGAATGAAAGTCTTCTTTTGTTTGCCGATGGGACCCCGCGATAGGAGGCGATCAAAGCTGTATTTTTCTTGAACGAAAAACATACGATAGTTAAAGATTTACAATGCTAAATAAAGGCCGAATATTTGTTGTAATATTTGCTCTCCTTTTTATATTTCATCCAGTATTAAAATCAATTAAGCTTATCTATAGAAATATTAAAAGATTTGAGAGAAATTCTTTGATTTGCCGATAAAAATTCTTGTCAAAATCAATATTAAATAACATACTATTGTTTGCTAAAAAACACACACCTAACTTCTTGCAGAACACTTCTTGATCTACCTTTGAGTATATGAAAGTTTTCTTTAAATTGTTGTTGGTCTATAATTTGTCCTAAAACTATTTTTCTGCGCATTTACGAGTAGTTTTTCTTTGAAATCAAGCGGAATTCCTGTGTTGTGTACACGGACGGAAGTGACGTCAGCCAAGCCATGAAAAATCACACTCGATGGTTTACCATTTTTTCTTAAGTATGGTGCTCCGCTCGCGCGGGTCTTCGGCCCACTCGCGATTTCCGCTAATAATAACACAACAACGGTTTTATTAGAATTCCTTTTGTCCCAAGGATGGATGTCGATGACCATTTGGCTACTGCTTGTTATAAAGTATCGGTAGATTGTCCATTCAAGGATCAGGGATGTTTAGCCCAAGTTGAACGACAACATGTCGATAAACACGTACAAGACAACATGGCACCACACATGATGTTACTGGCCAAAGAAAACAAACAGCTAAAGGAGGAATTAAACCACGTTAAGGTAGAAAGTATAGAAGATACAAAATAATAAGTGTTTCAATTCACCCCATTTTCCCTACAAATCAAATGATCATGTTTTCATGTAAAATTTGCCATTGACACACTATAATGATTATTTCTTTAGCTTTAACCTATCCTATGTCTCTTTCTCTTATATCTCACTTCAAAGGAAACCCTAAAAAAGTCCCAAGGAAGTTATCTATGGATAAGGAACTACGGTACTGAAAGCCCAATATTCCTGGAATGTGGACACAGATGGAAGTTGTTCTTATATTACAAGAAAGATGATTTCATAAGTTTTTATTTAACTTGGTTTGGAGATATTCATGGTTTAAAGACTCAAGACATAACAGCATTTGTAAGGTAGTAAGGTGTCAGTTTTGTCAGTGAATGCTATATTGCATCGTTATGATTTCTTTTAAAATGTTATCTTATCTTCCATCTTTGCATTTTTTCTCGTACTTTTTTTATCTTTCTTCCTTATGTTTATTTACTAACGTATCAATTTTTTAAATTTATTAATCGTTTTATTTGTTTTTCTTTCATTTATTTATCTATTTTCATCAATAGGTTATCGGTTCTGAGTAACACTCCAAAAAAAGCCAATTGTACTGTTGCTCGATTGCATTCGTTTACCAAAGCTGAGGATACCTTAGAGTTTCGTAACGTCATGGAAAAAATCGATGCTGAATTACCAGCCTACATTAAAGGACGTTTGAAGATCAAGTGCTCAATACAATTGTGTTATTCAGACTATTAGTAAGAGAAATAACTCTAGTTTTAATTCTTCATATACACCAATTTCAAAAAAAAACCTTGTCGGTCGGAGATCTTAAATCTGAAACCGAAATAAATTGTGGATCGTAAGCTGGTAATTGCATAATATGAATATGAATAATAACTGAATAATATAAATATGCCTAATTTGAGCGATGACATGCGCTAACGAGCTGTCTGAGGAAATTAACACAACAAAAGCCATGAAAACAATGCACCAGATAGAATGGATTATTTTCCACTTCAATTCAACGTGCAAGTGCTTGGTAGAGTGCAAGGGATTAGCTGTAGATATGGTCGGGGGGCCGGCTAGTCTCTCCTCTGATTTTTTTAACTTTGTTCCCACAATTCCACCAGGTCTTAGTTTTCAGATCTCCATATTACCAAACATTACATACAATATAACAGACGCGCTCTTAGTCAGTTAGATCGACGGTTCTATCTATACAGAGCGGACAAAGGCACCAAAATTGGCATGGATGTTGGTTAGGGTATGGTTATCAATATTAGGACCGGTGCCCACTTTAAACTTTGGCGGATATCCTGTTTAGGGACTGGTCATAAAGTATAGGGGTGAGGGGGGGGGGGGGGGGGTCGGGGGCAAAATCAGAATAGATCAGATTTACCTATATTCAATCTAAACTCCAAAAGAATGTTCTTGGTTGCACACGTCTACCACTTCTTGTAACATTGACTGTTTCAGCTTCTTCTTTCTCAAACTTTACTGTACAAAGCGACGGTCAACCTGCAGCACTGTTTTCATTCATATTTGCGAACTCGACTCGATGTCTTAACCTGTGAGCTTAAACTTGCTTGCTTGCTTTTATAGCTTTTTGTCTCTATTTTTACAATCAAAACTCTATTTTCAAGATTTCTTACCTTTTTATCTCTTCTTGGGATAATTTTTCTAATTAATGAGTGATAAGCTGAACGGATTTTTTGCTCAGATCATTCAAGGCCATGCAATGTTTACTGAATTTTTGTCAGTCAACTTATAATTTCTTTATTGTTTTGTCTGTTCTCACCATTTAACATTCTTCTTAAATATGCGTGAATAAGTTATCTTTTGGATTTTTTCTGTTCTTTGAGGAAATCTTTTAAAATGCCATCGTTATCTCAGTAGTCAGTTGTTTGTCCGTCGTAAAGTTTGCACATGAAAATCTCAGTGAAATCTTACGGCCGCTTTTTCGCGTTAAAATTGTTAAAAATTCTCCAGTTTTTACTTATCTGTACTATCCAAAACCTTCATTCCTTTCCTTGATACAGTCTCGTCTTTTCTAAATCCATTTAAAAAAAACATTTTTAGAGAACAAGCAGAGATTTCGACGAAACTTGACCATGCACTTGCTTGTTTTTCGCTACTCACTATCTATCACAGGATAGCGATAGTGAGTACGTTAGGCAATCAAAATGCAGGATTCGTGATAGACGCATGCTAGTAGGTTTATACTAAATTACAATATGATTCTTGATAAAGACGTTAACGTTACCTTTCTGAAATTTTGGGCCGTTGAGATCCGACACAGCCTTTAATGACGACGGTAAGTACTGGGCTGGTCTGTATTAGTCTGATTTGACGACTAGGCGGATAAGTTTTTATCCCGCACCTAGCTAGTGAGTCAGCTGCAGCATTCAGAGATGCTAGATATCTTGTGGATAGGATTTGTATGTTCCTGGTAGTCTAAAGGAGTAACATATGAAAATCACTGGTGTCAAATGCCATATATCATATTCCGGCGAGCTCACTTCCGGTACGAAGCTCATATGTTGAGCGAGAAAATACACGGATTTTTCGACTATTTTACGCTCTCTCGTGAATTTAAGTGAGTCTGTCTTTCATTTACCACTGGATTTAAGTAAAGCAGTATGTAAACCATTACTAGTAGTAATATTAAATGATTTGAGGCATTTTTCGGTACGTCAAATCTGTGTTTTCCGAGTACCGTTGAGAGTCGATTTTACAAGGCGTTACTCGATTCTCGACTATCTAGCTGCGAATAACTGGGTCTAGCTTCAATACCCGCCTTTGAATCATGATTTTACCGCCAAATCTGAAATCTTGAATAAATTATCTTTGTTTTGATATATTATAAGTCGACTTTTGTGAGATTTTTGGTACGTCAAATGGCTGCTAAACTACATCATCTGGTCTTTGTCCTTTTGATCTTCTATTGTCAAACTGTAGAAGCCATAGAAGACGATTTTAGGGAACAAAATGATCAATTTAAGGCAAATTCTCCTACCTTCACTTACGAAATTTCGAAGTAAGTTGGAATAATTAAGCTTTTTTTATTATTTAAACGTTCAATAAACGTATTTTTATTCTTATTCTTATTTTTATTTTCAAATTAGTGAAGCCGAATTGTATAAAAAATAATTTTATTGTATTCATTTTATTGTAGCTATTTAATCTATGCCATCTCTAAGAAAAGGGATAGTACTGGCTGTGGAACTTCTGCTTTATCAGAGGTTGTGAGCAGGATTTTGACAGAATCTGGAGTCGAAGGGGTTTTAATTAACAATCGTATACTAAATGTATTTGGAAAAACGATTTCTGTTTTAAAGAGCAAAGCAAAGGCTGCAGCTAGGAAGGGTGGCTTCTCTCTCAGGAGATTAGAAAATAAATGGAGAGGGACTACTCATAAATTTACTGTGTACTACTCAGAAATTGACAAGTGTGCACTTGAACAACAGAACAGTAATCTTAGAGGCCAAAAAAGAGCATTAGAAGACACTGTTGTGGAAGAAGTGTCAAAAAGGCTGAAAGTAGAAGAAAAACTACAGGCTGCTCTTGAAAAATCGGAAAGCTCTTGTAACTTCTACAAAAAGAGATTCAAAAATTTAGTCAAAAAAGTTATAAAGAACCAGGAAAAAGCAACACCAAACAAAAGAGGGTCTTCAAAGAAAAAGAGTTTTCATGAGTTCACAAAAAGGCACCAATACAGGGTAAAGGGCCAGATGAAAGAGCAATGTAATGCAACCCTCTCCTTTCTTGGTCATCATGACTTCATTGCTACAAAAGTAGAGATCTTTAACAATGCAACCCAAGAATATGAAACCTTACAGCTAGTTGATAAAGATCAACTCCCTCTCAAAGAGAACAATCCTGTAACACTCACTGATGAGGAAATTACTGATCTCAACTTTTGGCTGTACATAAAGGACAAATTTAACATTTCCAATGAAGCTTGGCATGAACTGGCCTTGAAATCAACTGAAATGCCAAATATGTATCGACTTAATAAAAGAATATCAGATTTGAATGCCAAATGGAGGCTTACAGACACACCAGGAGAGGCAGAGGGTGTTCAGATTTCATTTAAGGAAAGCTTGATTGAACAAACCAAGAGGCTTAAAAACAAGGGGATGCTAAAAAATGAAAATACAATCAAGGTGAAGTTGAGTGGTGATGGAACAAGTATTGGCAAAAGATTAAAAATAGTTAATTTTACTTACACTATACTCAATGAAAAGGATATTGCAATGAGTGATAAAGGTAATTATTTATTGGCTGTAATGAAAACCACAGAAACCTATGACAATCTTGCAGAAAGTCTAAGTCACTTAAAAACAGAAATGGAAAACTTTGATGAAATTGATGTTGAAGGACAAAAGTTTAAAATTGAATACTTCCTAGGAGGTGATTGGAAATTCTTAGCATGTGTCTGTGGATTAGGCCCAGCAAACCAGGATTATGCATGCATTTATTGCAAGTGTCCCAGAGAATCTAGATGTGATATAACCAAAACCTGGTCCTTAACTGATAAGAAGTTTGGAGCAAGGACACATGATGAAATAACTGAACATTCAAGATCCAAACGGTTTAATTGCAAATCAAAACCCCTCTTCAATTTTATTCCACTAGACCATGTTATCATTGATACTTTGCACTTGTTTTTAAGAATATCAGACAACCTCATTGAGCTTCTGATTAGAGAATTGAGGAGGAAGGATGCAATTGAAAATGTTAAAACTTTTCCAAATGGTTTTAAAAGGGAAAAATACAAACACATGGCAGGGTATGAGGCATTTTTAAAGAACATTGGAATAACATTTGAATGGAAGGTAGAGCCAAATACTAAAAAACTTGATTATAGGGATCTAACTGGACCAGAAAAACTAACTGTTTTTCAGCACATTGACTTCAATACTCTGCTTCCAACATATGAATACACAGATAATTTGAAGAAACTTTGGGGTGATTTTTTGGACATTATTGGAGATTTAAAACTGGACTATGATAATGAAGAATCAACAGTCAAGCTGAAAGATAAAATAAAATCCTGGTTTCAACAATTTCTTAATCTTTATCAGGGTAAAGATATTACACCATATATGCACACTCTTTACTGTCATGTTCCTGAATTGTTGAAGCTATACAAAAATATTGCACATTTCAATCAACAAGGGATGGAAAAATATAATGATACGGCATCTAAAAATTATTTCAGATCATCCAACCACCGAGGGGTATCTGCTTTGAGACAACTCTTCTGGAAAAAAACAAAGAGTGCAGCACCTTGAGGCAGAAGGTTACCAGCGAGAAAAAAATTCTTTGACTTGCTCAAACTGTCTGGAACAAGGTCACAACATTAAGACATGCACCAAAAAATGCAAAAGGTGTGCATTTGAAGTTTGCTGTGGTCATCTTGATAAAGTGAATAATAAGTGGGTGCCAAGCTGCACTTTGTGAGTTTTCAGTAATTATGAATTTAGACATAAAGCAGTTTTTTACAGTATGTGGTTTAGCATTTAGGAAACATGCACAAAACAAGCAAACAAAATTGCAATACTGTTTATCATTGATATTTTAATATAACCATGGCTATTAACAAGTTTTCAGTTGTGAGTTTTCAGCAATTATGAATTTAGACATAAAGCAGTTTTTTTACAGTATGTGGTTTAGCATTTAGGAAACATGCACAAAACAAACAAACAAAATTGCAATAATGTTTATCATTGATATTTTGATATAACCATGGCTATTAACAAAATGTTGTCTTTATAATTCTTGAAAAGGAATCCATTAAATCCATTGAGTATCTGAAGGTAAATGTTTATGTATTGTTTTAAGATATTGCTTCCTATTTCCATCACCTCGTACAAACGTAAATACAAGCATAAATGAATCCTCGATTTCTGATTTAACATATTTACCACCAATGTACTTAAACTCTTGAATTGGGTTCTTCTTAGTGATCCAGTACCGTACAGTTTGTTTTTCTACAAAAGCATAATCTCCAATGCAATTAAGAATCCTCTCATCCCACCTTGTCCCTAGTATAGCGTCCAAAGACCGGTTGTCTTCCAATTTATAAATGTCCTTTCCCCTATGAAGAATACTGTTTGTGATCTTTCCAAGTCCGGAGTAAAAGACATCCTGTTCAACATTTATTTCTATTCTCGTCGAAGGGTCGTCCCGTCGGCCTGACCACAAAGCTCTTTTAATTGAGCGATAAAGCTGTTCATGAAAAACAAACTTTCGGTCTTCTAGTGACTGCTGGCCTGGAATATAAGCTTTCTCCAAGCGAATAAATGGAAAGTATTCGCCTTCGTTGTCATAGTCTCGCCATTCGTCAAACTTGTCGCTATATCCAACAAAATGGATTTTCAACTTCTTTCTTTCCCTATCGACTTCAACAATCTCAACATCGTAAAGACTTTTGTCGTTTTTTTTGCTTTCGCTTTATTCCTGGTTCTTTTTTACGACTACATTCCTCAATGAATCGTTTTGGTGGACGAGAAAAACGTTTTACACGGTCCGCCATCTTGTTTTCGGTCATCAGTGAGCATGCGCACCAGAACTGAATTGTGTTATTGTCACCAATATCAAATGTCATATCAATATATGGAATGATTTTCATATGCGAAAGATCCACTTGCACATGCGAAAGGCATCAAGAAAAGCAACGTTACCGGCCAACTGGATGCAGTTCCTTTGAAACTCTAAGAACGAAAATGAATTGTTCCAATTTCTGACTCTAAAGGTGACCCGCTTCACATTCACACCCGGCAAAAGTATCTACATCACAGGAGGTAGCCAATGCTTATTAAGTTTGCATTACTCGATCTCCATCCCTTGTTTCCTTACAATTAATTTTGTGACAGTGCTGAGAGGTTAAATAGTAAGCCAACCAATTTCAAACTGCAACCACGCTTAAGCAGATAAGCGAATAGTTCACCTACGCCACGCCTTACTCAGCGCAGAAATGGGCCTTTATGGGTGGCTTTTAGAAGGGGAAGAAACTATCGGTCCCTCAGCATCAACAGCATCTCGACTTCCCTTGGTGTATAGAAGTCATGCCCCCTTCCTATATCTCATGATTTGACTGGCTACGACATCATGTCCACATTTAATCGGAGAAGCAAGGGCTTTCCCTGGAAAGCAAGGGAACGTTTCACCGAAAATGTGACACAAACAATGGAGTTTGTCGCTACGCATTCCTTCCAGAAGCTATCAACGGATTCTAGCCACTTCCGCAGTAAGAATGTAAAAATGCATGTATCACAAAAACCGCTATATTGATGAATTTGTTGTTTTTTTAAAATCGGTTTTCTTTTAATCGTTTTTCAGTTTGTTGCTGGTCATTTTGATATCATTTAGTGAAGAATAGGCAAGTTAAAAGTTCTACCACAGGGAGCCCGTCAAAGCAAATTCTTCAAACTTCATTACCCCTTAACAGGATATCCGCTAAAGATAAAAGTGGGCACCGGTCCTAATATTGATTAGCATACCCTAACCAGCATCCATGCCAATTTTGGTGCTTTCGTCCGCTCTTTATAGATCTTGCCAAAGTTTTGCACATAGCCACCTGACTATTTCCAGAATTCAACCGCCACCCAGTTAGCTGAGTTTTTTAAACAGCATAGGGCGTTCGTGCGCCATTTATTTAGATTTTCTAGTTAGTATAATTACTTTAATTGAGCTTATGTTTTTGCTTGTAAGTTCTTGCAAGACCTTGTCTTCCACTTTAGGAGGCTAAAATAATTATTCACAATGACCAATTAAAGACTTACTGACAAATAATGTTTGTTCCCAAAAGAGCATATTGATTGGTCGGGGAAAAAAAGAAAGATTCTTTCCGGAAAGAAAGGTATAACTGGCACGGAAATGATTAATAATCAATTTTTGTATCCCCAAAGTGGTTAAGTAGTATCACGGCGGGCCTGTGGCAGTGAATAACCGGTACGTTCGCCTGGCCTTTTGGTCAGCAGTATTGCGCTATACGACTTGAAATAATTTCAAGATGGCGGCTCTGACGGTTGATGAAGTCATTGAAAAAGTTCTTAATTCGGACGACGTAGATGAAGAAGTTGAAAATGAAGATAAAGAAGAAAAAGATGATGTTGAAGATAACATTGATTAATGGTTGGAGAGTTTTTCGGCGCCGCAAGCGTTCAATACAAAGCTTTTTAGGGATCTCGCGAAAGAGGTTTTGAAGCCCATCGTGCAGCAATGCTCAGTTAGCTGCAGTCATGGCGAGTTGCAGCCTTCTGAGCGTTCCAGAGGTAAGTTAGCATTTCTAGAAAAAGAGTTAATGGTAATTGGATGGTGCAGCATTTCGGTCCCAAAAAAGACTATTGTTCTTTAGTACTAGTACTGTAGCTCATACTCAAAACTATTGCAAACAAATTGTTGTTTATTATTTCATACATGTGTGTTTACACTGCAATAAGTGTTGTTGTTGTTTTTTTTTCTCGTCATGTGTGCTATCAGCTAAATGGTTTATATAACAAATTATTTCCATTCCATTCCAGCTGCACAATATCTCTGCACTGCAACACTCAATGCTATAGTTCGATACTGTACAGTGAAGCTTTGCTATGGCTGAAGAGAATTTTTACTAGGCTTGGAGGCAGGGTTGCCTTCAAACAACCATACCATGGGAAAACATCTCGCAGCATTCCTTATGATGTGTTCAAAGTAGCAAGACGTGTGGTATCAGAAAACAGAGATGGTAGCTTCTATGAACCTAGATGTTATATCAAGCACAACAATAAAGCTGAAATAATCTGTTTCACCTCTTTGTACTCTTTCAAGAAATTTATGTCTGTAATTTCTGGATTGAGTATTAAAGATGTACAACAATACCTATGCCGAGAGCTAAGTTCCAAAGGTAGAGAGCACCATGTTGTTAAACTTCTGGTGGAAGAAGAAAAACAGCTTGCACTAACATACTGGATAAAGAAAGGGCAATTTGACATCACCTTTGAATATGTTGAATGGAACACAATGAACTACCCAAAGCACAACTGTAATTTCGATCCCGACTCTTTTTTGTAATGATGGTCTCAGTGTACAAGTGCCACACAGTTTACAATCAACTTTGTTTATAGAGGGTAGCACATAACAGCTATTCAGCTGACAAACCTGTGGCCCTCTTTCAACGTCTATCGAGTTGAAAGGGACGGGACCGCCATTACTAGTAACGTGATCATCCCAGCCACGTGAAGGTCTAACGATTTGCAGATGTTATTACAAAGGCACCACTTTCTCCTCAGTTATTTTAAGACCCTGAGTGTTGGTCTGGCCTGGATTTGAACCCAAGACCTCCCACACGGAAGTCCGGTGCTCAACCGAGCCAACCTGGTGGCAGTATATTATGAGTGTGGTTAGTATTTGAAATGCCTTAATAACACCTGTTAAATCAGGCAACAGCAAACTGCTACATGATCTCCCTAATTACCATTTCTGTTTTCTGATACTATGCCTGGAAAAGACCACATGTGAACTATGGGATGCAAGCAGTCAACAACCTCACAACATTTCCCTCAAAAAGCTCGCGATTCAATTCTTCCAGCAGGTATGAACCAGCTATAAACGTTACAGTATGTCGAAAAAAACGGCTCTTTTAGGAGCCACCAACTTCCAAAGAGTGAATGGCATTGCAATGCAAATACATAAATTACAATAAAAAAATATACTGATGAAATACAATATATAATAAATAACATTAATTTTTTTATCCAAATGAATTTTTATCCATCATGCAATTATTTATTTTTTAAAGTAGTATTTAACAAGATCATAAAAAAGTTCAAGTCATTATGTATTCATATTTTGATAGGGGACTTAATATCACTATGCATATTCAAAAAGTTGTTTAAATGAAACATATTTTTGAAACCCATATCTAAGTATTTAAATAGAAAGGCATTGGTGGAGGTATTGAGAAACCAAGCATGAATAAGTAATGACTGGAACCTCAGTTGCAAAAGATAAATAATGATTATGATTCTGAAAATATTTACATGTATAATAAACTTTTGTTAATTAGTAAAAATATAATTATTATAAATAATGTTTTGATGTTGTTATTTACATGCATAAAAAACTCTTGCATTAGTAGCAAGGTGTAAAAATAAATTGATGTTAGAGTGCATGCACTAAAACCGTGAAGTAACATTAATAAATTTATTTAGTACTAATTAGTATTATGTCATAGAGAATCCTTTGTTTTCTATTGTTTAATTATCACTATTTAGTACTAAAATTTAGTATTTGTTTCACAGGTTTAGTGCGAGCACTCTATAGACATGAGAATCCCACTGAAAATTCTTTGAACATATTTTTGAAACCCATGTCTAAGTATTTAAATAGAAAGGCATTGGTGGATGTATTGAGAAACCAAGCATGAATAATAAATGACTGGTACCTCAGTTGCAAAAGATAAATAATGATTTTGATTCTGAAAATATTTAGTACATGTACAATAAACTTTTGCATTAGTAAAAATATAATTATAAATAATGTTTTGATGATGTTAGTTACATGCATAGTTGCAATATCAATAGATTTAATAAAATGCATAAGCTTATTATATGAAACATATCTAGGGACAGGACAGTTAGCAATGGATATACGAGTCAGCTTCTTGTCATTACTCTTGAATGAGCTATCTCTATAAAGTTGACGGTATTTACGCTTACCCATTATCCCCCCCCCCACTATAATATACTGCAACACTTCTGCACATATTTTCAATGGAATCCTCATATTCTTTAAGATCCTTTTTGTAAGCCTTTGAAGCAATTTTTTTTGATTTTTGTTGACTGTAAACCATCTCCTCAAGTAACTTGCCACCACATCTGTTCATCACTGTGTTCACCAATCCCACCTCAGCTGCAGGTTTTCCACCATGAATCTCCTCTGCTGCTTGAAAGGTTTCTTGTCTTCTTCTCTTTGCCACTTCTCTTCCTACTGTAATTTTACCATTAATAAAATCAGTTTTGTTCTTTTGTCTCTTCTGTAATGCTTGTGGACTTAATCTCAGAGGCCTTTCTTGTCTTTCTTCTCTTAACTGTTCTGCTCTAATCTCCCTCAACTCTTCTACCTCATTAACTGTCTCCTCAATCTACATTATCAGAATACAAAAATAATCACTATCACTTCCTGTCACAAACTAAAGCTCAATTACTCTGAAATGATGAGGAATTTAACATAGAACACATCTCTATCAATAGAAATTTTTCTATGAAGCTTTACAAAAAAGTGTTTGTCCCTCACTTAAATAAAGCTCCAGATGGGAATCAAACCAAAAACCTCCTGCATTCCTTCCTCTTGAGCTCATAGAGGAAAATGAGGTTATTCATGGTTTTTTTGACATGAAAAATACAGCTATGGGAATTACCAACTTACAAATTTTTTATCAATTTTTTTAATTGAATTCAGTAAAAACATTGATGGAAAGTGTTCTCCTTGGATAAATTGATATCATAACTACAAAAACGTGTTGAAGAAAAACCTCAGGTATACATAAATGTCAAGAAAACACTTTAGAACAATAAATACATAAAACTTTTGGCTTTTTTGAAAGGATACAGGTAGAAGGCAAAGACAGCATCAAAGGATATAGTTGATACGACAAATAATATAGATCACTTTGTTAAAAACCAACATTAAAAAAAAAAATTCAGTAATTTAAAAATATATTTATTTCACCATATCTAATGAAATCTACAATATGTCATTCATTTGCATCTAACTAGATAGCACACTGAATATAAATGAAATGTTTTTATTTCTAATTTGGGAAATGTACTTGCAACTTTTTGAAAAATTAGCAATATTAAAGCATTTTGATCGTTTAAAGACAGTTTTTGGACAAAAAGATTTTTGATTAAATATTAACCTTTGAAGATAAATGATTCAGGCTGGCATACACTAAGGCGACAGCTGCAGGGACATGCCTTGTTGACTCGTCGCCTTAGAGTGTGCTTGAACTTACACTCGTGCGCGTATATTTATTCGGATTGAAAGTAAGCCCTATTTACTACAGTTCTTATTACCTTACTGTCCAGTCGCCTTGATTGTGCTCTTCTTTTCCTCAAAGACTTCTCCTTCCTCTTTATCTCCTCCTCCAACAATCTAAGCTCTTCATCTAGTTCCTGTATTCTCCTGTTCTTCATAACTTGTTTCTCTCTTTTCTCCTTCTGTTCTTTCTTATGTAAAGCGATGTTGAACCTTTGCATGTTGCACGTAGAATGAGCAAATTTTGCTAAACTTTGAAGATCAAGTGCGAATAAACAAAACGAAAAATGAAAAAAACAGAACGATAGAGTTGTAGTTTCATCTTTGAAGAACCCGGAAATTTACATTTTAAATTGATAGAGCAAACACTGAAAAAAATTTACCAACGGTCAAATTGTGTACTACATTTTAGTTTTTAAAAAAGGAAGAAAAACACTAAAAACAAGGAATTATTTATAAGTCTTGCACAAATGAAAGCCGGCCATGTTTGGTATCACTGGAAAGCTGCTTCGCGGGACACCTAGTTCCCGCCACTCGATTGCCTCTTCGGGAAAAAAACGAGCACATTTCGATTAGTTGAAAATCAGCTTCGCGCTTCATCGCTAATTCATACCCAGTCTCTCGAAAAATACACACGTCCAATATGGCGACCGGTTACAATCGAACGTACCGGTTATTCACTGCCACAGGCCCGCCGTGTATATTTTAATTTATAAAATAACTGTTATAAACCGTTTAAGGAAACTACCCTGTCTCCTTCATCTAAACAAGGAAAGCATTGTTCGTTTATTTTCAAAATGATTCAAGGGGTTCTCCTAAACATACTGAATCGAATTAAGAGCATTGTTCTCTCGTTCTATGGATTATAATTCTTTTCGAGGGTTTTTTCTTATTAATGAATTGTAAATGTAGCTGATCTCACTATCTGAAGAACATGAACAAATTGAATCTCCCGTCATGAGCCATTTCATTGGAAAAAATGTAGCCGTTTTTAGGTTTAAGTAACACGCATCGCCGTTTAAAAAAATGTTTTGGTTAAAAATAATTAGAGTTACTATAAAACCTCTTATTTTGGATACTTGTAAAGAGAGGACGTCAACTATATAAAAAACCAGCATTGTGAGGGGAATCTCGTGAATACAAGGTCATTGTTATTTAATCATGCTAAATAGAATAAAGACGAAGCTTTTTCCACGCTTATTATTGTTATTATTCAGTACAAAGGCCCCGGACTACATAAGTACAAAACTTACAACCTTTTTTTCGTAATGAACGTTTAAAACTTTATGTGAGCTTGACGCTCTTGGAGCGTGTGCTCGGGCTGTCGAGGCAGTGAGTAAGAAGCATTCAGTATGTCATTGTGGAAGAAAAATGTCGAACAATTTCCTTCGTGTTTAAAACAGAGATTATATAGAGGCTTTTGATAACGGCGTATACTTACATGGATCGAACATTTTTCTTCGTATTTATTTACTGAGATTGTTTTGAGGCTTTTGATAACGGCGTATACTTGCATGGATGGAACAGTTTCCTTCGTGTTTAGAACTGAGATTCAGTTGTTTTGAAGCTTTTGATAACTGTTTATCATACATGCACGAACATTTCTTTGAGCTGCGTTGATTATCTCAATGTATAGTATAATTTTAGACCTGAATATAGAGTTTCGCGCACTCTGATTGGTAGAGCGACCAGAGATTATGAGGTTTTCCAAAGTTTGCCAAAGCATAAGGTAACATGTAGCAGCGACAAAATCACGCTTTGTACACACGAGTGGACGTCTAGGGACAAGTAGTTACAACATTTTTACAACATGTACACATTCACGAAAATGTAGTGGGGATGTGTCTCAGGAACATCCATCAGCGACAAAATCTAAATATGCCCACGCTTAGGAAAATGAAGTTGATGACCAGTCCGGGATTCGCTCCAGATCTGGAGAGCGGTACGAGTCACGTTTCTATTGTTTTCTGCTTCGATGTAAACATTGCAGTCACGAGGACGAGTACAAGTGAACGATATGTCGAGTACTTTTTACGGTTCTGAAGGTTTATTTAAGTCTGCTTTAATCAAATATTCATGGGAATATAATAATGTTTTTAAAAAGGTCCAGTATTTGTCTAAAATAGAGCAAAACAGTAGGTCCCAGTTTTTCGAAGATCTTGTCAATCTTCAAAAGTAGTATGAGGCTTCCATTCGATCGGAACAACTGTTGTGCTGTCTCTTCTTTTCATGTGGAACTCATGCTTTTCCTTTAGGGATATTAAAGACCCATTGCCACTTACCGTGATGCATCACAATTTTGAATCGTGTCACCACTGAAAAAACAATTATAACCTTTTGAATAAACTCTTAAAATAATGTAAAAGAATCATTATTGTGCCTTAGTGCTATGTCGGAAAAGGATTTACTATGATCGATATATGAATCTTTGAATTTCATGGACCACGAAATTTATCTGTGACCGCGGTACATCACGGTAAGCGGCAATGGGTCTTTAAGCCAGACATTTTACCCAAAGAAACCTCGGATGAATGTTTGGTGAATCCAAGGAGACGTTCATTGACCATGCGGTCTCAATTTCAACTGGACATTTCATGTTATCGTTTGTGACGCTACAGCCACAGATTCTGCATCTCTCTAACAAAACTTTTTTATGCCCACCATATTGCTGTGTATGATCAAAATACTAGTCTGCAATGTAAAAGCTCATTATAATATTCCTTAAAGGTTGAATGAATTTATTTATAAATTTGTTTCCTTTGATAAGTTTCTATAATACATAGTGATTACCTAATTGAGGTTTATTTACTGAAATAATTCTACTGAATCTGGTCGGGCTATTGCTATTTTTTGTCATGTTTGCATTTTGCTTGGTCTGTTGCCACAAACGTCACCAATGTACTCATATTGAATATATATTATATATTATATATACTATATATATATTATATATATAATTTTATATTATATATTGAAAATTTTTAAAAAGGGTTAGAAACTCGAATATCTTGTTCTGGTTTTACACGTACACCCACTTCCCGATTGTACGATGAATTCTAAATTCTCGAGCAGTATCACAAGTTTTTCGTTCAATAATAATAATCGGATGATGCAGGAATGTGTCGATATTGTTTTTCGGTGGAAATACAGAAATGTTAATCCACACTAGGAGGTTCGATTAATCGGGATAATTTGTCTTTCCAGTCTTTTTCCACATTACGTTTTAATTCATTATTCTCTCAAACCTTGTATCAATCCTCGTGAATCCGGCTCGCGATTTTTACTCAACATACATTATCTTTATTACAAGAAGTTATTTGGTCATTAGATCTTCATAATAAGCCAATATATGAAATCAATTAGTTTTCAATATCTAAATACCACCAGGAACTTTGATTCTTATGATCAAATATCGTAATTAGTATCACTTAGTCAATGACATCCGCCGATCAAACAGAAGATAAAAAGATAAAAAGCTTATCTACAATTAAAAGTAAAACAAAATGATCTAGATTATAACAATTATAGTGAGGGAGTTGTTTCGCCTTTTTGTCAACAAGAAGCCTTACACATATATACAGGCTTACTTTATGTTTTTGATTATGTTTTTGATTTGTTGTTTATGAAGAATATTTAAGGTGTGGCTACTTTATTGGGGAAAAAAACTTTTTGTAAACTACGTTTAATTTATTCAAATTAAAATTTAATGCTGATTCCAAATATGAAAAGAAACATTGGTCTGTCCCGAGCTTGTTTTCGAGATAATCAGCATGCCTACGCGTGAGTTTTTGAAGCAAAAAATTTTCCACCGGAAGTGATTAGAAAAAAACCTTGTAAGATAATAGAACCTGTAGTTGTTTCTTTTTATATATATATATATACAAATATGTGTATTGTATAGAACCCTGACCACAACACCGAAACAGCAACTCGCACTCATTAGACCGATACTGCCAATTATGCAAATCCAGGTAATTAGGCTACTATTGTTTTCGTGGCAGTATAAATATGACCAATCTGACTTTATTCTTCACCTGACTCTGAAGATGACTTCCACTCAGGTTGTCGAAACGTCAGTCGCATCAAACAGTCTTCTCATGACTACATCTACCCGGATGATCATAATACTTCCATTAACACAAATCAGCTAAGTGTACTGACATATGGGTTGCATACTAATATACTTTATATTTATTATATGCTTATATTTATTATATTTAAAAGACAAAGAAATACATTGACTTGCCAAATTTCAGTCCATACAAAAATTCCCACAAAAATTGATTTTTTTTCGTTAGAAATTGTGTTACAAGTTAACTTTAAAAAAAGGCCATATATGTAACATAGATTTTTAGACCTCTTTTTAAATCAAAAGGTAAAGTCCCGTGCAAAATGTTAGGGTTTTGTATAATTCTTCAATAAACATGATTTTAAAATTTATGAAATGTGTTTTTGGCACTCGGTAAAGATCTATATGTTAAGTGTATGCTACATCGAGTGTCTAGCCAACGAGAGGTCAGTGTTTCTAGTACCGCGAGAACCCAACTGAAGCAGATTTTTTAATCTGCTTATACACTCGATGTAGCATACACTTAACATATGATTTTAAAAGTTATTCAGCGGTTTTGGTTTCGCGCGCATATATTGCGGGCTCAAATTGGACGCTTAAAAGTAGACAGTCACCTTAATATTAGCACTGTATTCACTGATATATAAACTAGAGGCATAGCCTCTTATTGTATATATTACTTAACAAACGTCTAGGTTAGTTCCTTTGTGATAAAAGTTAATTTGTCCAAAAAAATCCAAATTAAAATTTATGCAAATGGACATGATTCTATATCCGGCATAATTATAATTTTTTTCATTGTCATGATTTCTATTATGTTTTCCTCATGAATTATTAATGAGGTTGTTAATACATATTTGTCTCATTATCATGAGACTCAGGAACACCTGTACGAAAACGTTCACGGTGTCATTTGTCTTGTGTTGTCAATCCTGGGCATTGCCAATAGACGACAGTTCCTGGTAAAGATTTGGTTCATTAGACGTACAAGGTGTTTCTAAACGATAGACTTGACAGCGTTTTGATCACGAGGAAACGTTGCAATTGGACAGCTTCTTCATACCCAGGAGCCGAACTTGATGTTTGTCTAAATCCCGATTTCATTCCATTACTTTTGTGTTTTCCATTTTCTATTAAGAAATAAGCAGCCATTATCTATGAGTTTAAAACAGTCTTCTCAGTGCATAGAGCAGGTGCATATTAGCTTCGTCTCTTGTTAGATTAATCAAGATGGCTGTTTCATTGTTATTCACATTTCAAGTGATTTTGCATGAGTCACATGGTTGCAAACACTCTATTGGTTTATTGTTGTGCTGTTATATGAAAATGGTGCAATCTTCGGGTACCAGACAAAACTTACTTAATTCAATAAAAACACCAAATGACCCCAAGAAATACAAGGGAACAAAAAAAATAAATGACCCCAAGGAATACAATGGAACAAAGATGATAATTAGGGTACGTACAATAGGTCTGCGCTACATGCAAAAGGACACTAGAAGACACTCAAAGGAAGCTTAGCATTAATTTGTTAATCGTAGTTTTTACACATACCATTGACTTTGATCTTTGAACTTCAGCACGTTAAGAAACAGAGACTACCAATTTTGCACCCATGACACCAATAAATATCAAATCTTTTAATAAAAAGATACAATAACCAATTTGTTCATAACATTATCATTTGTCCCAAGCTCAAAGGCAGAACTATAAAAAACGAATATTAACTTCTTTCTGGGAATGACCCCAAAGCCATGTGACATGAAAAAACACGGCGGCCGCAACTTCGCGAACCATTCGATCTTTAGTGATTTCTCAACACTATTAAACCTTCCTTATGCATTCTGTTTGAACATTTATACATTGAAAACAAATAATTAGTCTTTATATGTCTATTTGTGAACAAGATTTACTATTTAGAGAAAATTTTCGATAATTTTGTGAGTTTAGAAGTTGTCCCTGTAGACTCAATTTATACACACACAAATACGCTAGTGACGGTAGTTCCGAAACAAAGGTACGTTCTTCCGGACTAGCGGGGTTGAATTCTATTGTCAAATAGCGTTTGGTACCGAAATTATCGTCCGGTTTACGGAATAGAGAGGTTCCGGTTTACTGAGGTTTACTTTACAAAAGATATATCGAAAAAATTCCGGACCAAAACTTTTGTCCGGTTTAGAGAGAACTCCGGTATACTTCCTCCACAAACGGTCCGCCATTGTTGACAAGCAGAGTAGTGCCCATGGCCGTTTCAACGCCCTCCCTCCTCCCGCCCTGCGACTAGCTTCCAGACCTAGCGCGTTCATCGATCGCAAGCTAATCGAAATCCATCTTCTCCTGAGTGCTTCTAGCGTTCCCTTTTGTATGCAAATCGACCTAAATGACTTTTAATTGTGATGGCTGCTTGTCAACTTAAACATTGCGCTTGACATCAAAAGCAAATGACTAGACAAGCGAAACAAATGACTAGACATAGAACACAAGGGTCTTGGTGTAATGAAAATCAACTTGATGTATGAAAAGTACTGCTCGATCATGAAAAAATGCAACTTGAAGTTTTGTCACGTTTGGGCTAGCATACAAGGATTTGTATGGGAAAAGTGTTGGCTGGTAAGCTTTTGCCATCCAGCGCATTTCCCCATACAAATCCTTAAAAAACGTTCAATTTCATATATAATGCCATTTCTCCTGTTTCGCTTAATATTATGTTCTGAAACTCCGCCTCCCTACTAATGCCGAGATGCTCATTTTATTTCAGTTTTTTTATTTATTTTGACAATACTGCTCGTTTTAATTTAAGGTATCAGGGTACCCCTAGCGGCCAGTGTGCATTCAACTCTTAATAGCGCAAAACCTTTTAATCGTTGACAAGTGATGTCAACAATAAATCGAAAACTATCAAAGCTAAAAAGTCGTTTTTCATTTATTTCTCGCTATTAAAAAACGCTATGGCAAAATTATTTTTAAAAAATGGTCGATATTATTATGCATTATTGATATTATTGTGTATTCTCTCGGAAAATGTAAAGACCTAAGAATCAATATTTCATAGCAATTTTGGGGTACCCAGATACCTTAAATAAACTATATCAAGTTTATAAAATTCTTCAAAATTGTCGTGCTTACATTTTAAGTGTCTTACGCTTGTTACCTCATACTTGGATTTAGCGTTACCTATATTAAATAAAATGAATGATTGTTAGTAATGTTCTAAAAAAGCAACTGGGTAGCTATAGAACATGATAACAATACTGACATAATAAAAATCATTGTAACGAACTAATTCAATTATGCATTGAAATTTAATCGAAGAACGGGGGTACCACAAGTTTGTAAGAGTTATTATTTTCAAATACCGGCAATATTTGTTGATGCGTTAAGTAAGGTGGCTACATGTTTTGAGGCAATGCCCAACAATTACATGTCAAATACAGACTAACACATTGGTGCCCAATAGGCCAACCATATATATTAAAGTATTATGTATTATATTTAACGAATTGATCATGACTTATTGTACTATCAAGAAAATTTATCCAAATTTGGAAATATCTTACCGTGCAGTTTTCGAAATTTCGCTATTTCTTTCTTTGAAAAAATTAACGCTCTCGCGCTGAAAACTATATAAAGACACCTTAAGAGTAATGAGGACAAGTTACATAAGTTACATTTTACTATCACAGTGGCAGTTGCAATATCAGTGTGTTCCCTGCTGTCATAGGTGTTCTTTGCTGTACATATGTACTTGGCAGCGTCTGTTTTGATAGCATCAGGTATTCTAAGTGTTCCCCCAGCTACTGTGTGACCAGCTTTGATGACACCATCAGCCTTTGTCCATGATATGGATGGTGGTGGATAACCATCTGCTGTACAGCTGAGTACGATCTCATCACCTTTTACAACTGTGATATTTGGTGGAGTAACAGTGATGTGAGGAGGATCTGTGCATACGAATCAGTATAAAATTCCATATTAAGCTACTTTTTAACTTTGTTGCTTTTATTGTCAGTATTGATAATCAGAAATCAGATAGTCAGTAAATGATCTGCCTTGATGATTGGTCAAAAAACATGTTTGTGGTTTGATGTCTTGCGTTATATCAGCATTCCGCTTGTTTTAGCATCGAACACATTATTTTAATGTTTCTTCAATCACTGATTATTTTATAACAGGAAAAAAAGTACATAAAGAAGAGAATTCCTTGAAACGACAACTTTCATATATTTACAACGCTTCTTAATAACACGCGTGAAACCGTAAGATTTCCCGTCGTGAAGAAGGAGGTTTTGGTGGACGTCAATCAAGACGTTTCCATGACATAGACTGATTTGATATTGTTTGTGAACGAAACCATTTCCATGTCGGAATGTCATATCGCCTATCGCCTTTAGCAATGACAATTTTTGAATAAGGTGTATATAACATATAAGCTAGAACAATTCCATACTCACAGCACACTGCTACCATAGTCTGTAAAGTGACCGGTCTCTCATTAGGGTTGTTCCTGGCCTGACACTCATACGTCCCATTCTGATCTCTTCTAATGTTTGGTATCCTCAGTGTAGCATTTCCTGTTCCTGTACTCATGACCACGTGACCTTCTATCTGTACCCAAGTGATGTTGGGTGTTGGTGGACCAATAGCAGTACAAGGCACACTCAATTCTTGTTCTTCTCCTATGTTTTTCGTTAATGGTGGTTGTATATTGAATTGAGGAAGAACTGGACAATTTTTAAAAGTCGTTAGTGAAAAATGAATAGAAAATTCTAAATACTTTTATATTGAAACGCACACTTGTTTTTCAGTTTTGAAGCCTTCACAGGTTTTTCGCGGATATTAAAATCAATAAGTATTATTTATTAAAGTTAACATATAGAATTAACATACATTTGCTGTGTAAAATCGGCAATTTTTTCCCTCTACATGTTGCTTCAACATCTTTCACATCATTCCTCATTTTCAGTAAAACTTTTAAAACTAAAGATCATGATTGTGCCAAAAGTAAATTTATGTGCAGGTTAAATAAAGTAACATACCTGTGACAATAAGTTGTACTATAGGTATTCCTATTGACAACACCAAAGTACATACATATACACCATTATCGGCAGTGGTGACATTATAAATGACCAGAGTAGCAGTGGATCCGGACTCCTTACTGACTCGCCTTCGTAACCTGGCAGGACACTTGGCACTGACTGTCCATCGCCATCCCCAAACTTATGTTCGAAACTAATCAGTGAACTTTTGTTCTGAGTATCGTAAAATTCCCATGTTGGTGAATATATACCAAAATCTGCGTTCTTGTTATCAACGATGTAGTCCCACACAAACCTGGCAGTTTGTCCTGTTCGTACGTACAGCACACTGGGAGGATGATGAGTGAAACGAGCCGCGGCTTCTAAAACATGTAAATGTACGACATTAATGATTTTAAAGATTATTTTTAGGAGGTTTATTCCATAGTACGATTGATACCCTACGGGTCCAGAGATTATTTATTCTTGCGGTTTAAGGCGAAGTGAATAAGCCTTTCAATAGTTTAAGAATCGATTCCACTGCGCATGCAATTTTATCCCGAATTTCTCTCCTTCTTTTGTCTAAAACTTCTTTTGTTCTTAATTAAACAAAAGAAGGTAAGAAATTCGGGATAAAATCGCATGCGCAGTGGAATCGATTCTTAAACTATGAAAAGGCTTATTCACTTCGTCTTAATCGGCGCAAAATTGCAATTATCATATGACCCGTATCTGCCCGGGCGCGCGCTCTTAGAAAAACCTTCGGGGAAATGGCGTGAGCAGGGCCGTACGGATTTGACCGAGAGGGCCGTACGGATTCGTACGGCCCTGCTCGAATCCGCGCGCTTTCTCTTTTTTAAATTTCTTTCTTTCTTTTATTTTTTATTTATTTTTTCGTGAGGGTCATATGATACAATGCTCATTGACTAAGTTAGGTCGGGCCGTACGGGATAACATTGGGCTTTCGGTCATTTGTACGGCATCACCTCGAGCCAAAACTTTTCCCGTACGGCCCTCCCACTCAGTCAATAAGTACATAATATTAAAAAACTAATATCTCACAAACCTTTGATACAATTGCAGCGACCATATTCTTCAATTTCATGGGCCTTTATATACCCAATAAAGTATTTTTCAACACTAATCTTTATATTAATAATAATAATGAGAGTAAACCGCTTTATCAGAAATAAAGGTGTATCCAAGATTAGATAAAGACATGTACAATCACCGGCGACCACTAAATCCCCTCGACTTGCGTTTTGACGTGTTGTTGATTGCCTTTTCGAACTGACTGCGCATGACAGTGGCGTGCAGACCTCAATGGAAGTATCGCGGCGTGTATGGTTGCGATGGTTGCTCTAATTTGACCAAAGGGTTATTCAATAAACTTGTTAAGCCTCGGTGCTTTTAACCTGATAAAATAAATTCTCCTGTTTTTGTTTTTGTTTTGTTTTGTTTTGTTTTTGTTATTTGCTTATGAAAAACGGTACTTACTAATGGAAGGTTGTTGCTTGCTCGTTTTGAATTATTTTAATTCATTGGTCAGCCAATGTATATACTATGGTATCCAGTAGTTTGAGTATTTGAATATTTGGATATATATTCCATTTTTTATATTTATTATTTAAGGGATTTACAAACCCGTTATATATTATATTTCTATACGTATTACAATAACATTTTAAAAAAATCTTTAAGTAAATAACAACTATCGATCGAAAACAAAACTGGTTTGTGCCTTTGAGCAGACAAAGAATCAACTTACCCACGCGATGCAGCAGAAAGAAAATCCATATTATCAGAACTGTACTGACAAAAATGTATTCACTTTTGACGAACTTCATTTATAAATGAAATATTTGTGTTATATAGATGAAGATTTTGGACTTCGTCACGAAAAATTTAATGGAAATTAAAGCTCGACAAGATGGCCTGCACGCTAGTAGACCATGTTGGCTCTTAGCTGGAGCAATGTAAATGAATATTAGATTGTGGTTCACGTGTGTGCCCTATTCCTAATATTGGCAACGCAACTACATATTTCATCCGGGAGTAATGATCTTATCATCATTACCAATACGACGTTGGTCTAGAAATGAGGTAAAAATAGGCATTTTTTGGTAGACCTTGCTTAGTGAATTTCAATTATGTTTATCAATTAAAAACCTGACAACATACCATCAATTTATGTGTGTGTGTATATATATATACTCGATTGCAGACACGTTGTAGTATACATTTATACAAATATCTAATTTATTCAGTATATTTACTGATATACAAAACTGAAAAATGGCTTTATTTATTGTTTGTTTCATTCAATTACTGTCAAAATATTTTTTTCTTCTCTATTAGGTCGTACAGATTATACATCAGTTGGTTTTAAGCGTTGAAAATGGTTATTTTGTATTATTCATCTCATTAGATTTTTATGTAAATGTATACTACAACGTTTCTGCAATCAAGTATATATATATATACACACACACATAAATTGATGGTATGTTGTCAGGTTTTTAATTGATAAACATAATTGAAATTCATAATTGAAATATCTAATGAGATGCATAATACAAAATAACCATTTTCAAAGCTTAAAACCAACTGATTTATAATCTGTACGATCTAATAGACATGAAAAAAATATTTTGATAGTCATTGAATGAAATAAACAATAAATAAAGCGAGTTTTCTGTTTTGCATATCATTAAATATACTGAATAAATTAGATATATGTATAAATGTATACTACAACGTTTCTGCAATCGAGTGTATATATATATATATATATATATATATATATATATATATCGAGTGTATATATATATATATATATATATATATATATATAATATATGATAATAGTAAAGGTCTATTTTACTGTACTGAAGTTAAAGTTGATTAACTTATTAAAGAGAATAATCGCTAACGAAGCGACGCCGGCGCTGCTTGGTACGGATAGTTAAGCGGAAAATACTCAGAGCGTACAGCTGATTCAAACCAGAAAGACCGTTGATTAAAAAAGGACGTTTACTTTTAAGATAAGTGAGGCATATTTATCTATTTAAAAACAAACATCAGTGAAAACAAACACACCGATATATAACCCAATCCGTCCGTCCTTGCGCCCTTGTGCCTACAAACGGCTTTCAACACTGTCGTTCGAAATTTGCTACTAATGTAAATATATTCCTTAAGGCGGTCAAAATTTCATTTTTTTAGCGAGCGTTTAACCTGAAGTATAAACTCCTTGAGATTTCTAACACAAACAGAGGTCCTTTCAACTGAACAATTTTTTACTCGTGTTCCCAGTTTGATCGAAATCTACAGCCCTGTGGAGGTTTGTTTTGATTTTTTTTTCTTTCTGAGAAAGTGTTTACAAATAAATTCTGTATAGTTTTATTGTGCATTGCTGATCTACTCAATTCAAAACGCCAACTTATCTATTTCATCAAAAACATCAATAAAATCACAACACAGACACCCCAAAAGTGTAAAACTGTCTAACATTACTTCTCTAGATGCGCAACCTTTCCAGCAATCACATCACATATTTCAATGTCATGCAATATCTACTTTATCAGGGCATGTTGAAACCAGGTGCTCCAGGTCCTCCAGGTATCCCAGTGTACCTTGCCAACAAGGTCTTGTTTATAATTTATGTATAATTTTGCTTAAATCAATTAATAAGTACTTAAAAACACATGGTATTTTTCACGAGTATTTTAGCAACATTATTGACTTTTATTGATAATCAATCTCTTTTCAACGGTTTAAAGTTCTCGAAGCGGAAACAAGAGTGTTTACCATGACATACAGCTGCCAGCAAAATGTATGACGTGATTGGCTGTTAAACTAAAACAATATATGGATCAATAGTGAGCTATGAAGGATGAACCAATGATAAACATACTAATAGAAAAGTAATTTTCATAGAAGGTTTTTATTATTGTGGTTATTAAAAACACAATAAAAAGAAATTGATAATCTAAAGTTTATGACAGAAACAGCTTTAAAAAATAAAACTATGGGCAATGTTATGTTCAAATCCGAATAAACATAAATGGTATATGAAGGATGACCGCCTTCCAGTCTACACCATCGCCTGATGAAGACAAGCAGTAGGAGTCGAAACGTCGCGGTCCTCCCAGTTGCCACAATCGTGAGACAAATGAAAAAGGATAATCTTTGGCTTATAACCACGATGACTAATCTTTTCCATTATAAAACCAGTGAAACCGGAGGAAAAAACCCTCGAAGCATAGGAGAGAACCAACAAGCAACTCTACTCACATACGACACTACCCTTACGAAAACAATGAACAGAAAAAATGCACCAGATAGACTAGGTTATTTTCCACTTCAAATCAACGTGCCTGTAAATCTTCAGTTCCATCCGGCGATAATTCCTATTCACAACCAAACAAGCCGGTTGATTTTGATTGTTATTGTCAATTATTGATTTGTAATAACATCGAATTAACACCGCTTACCTCAGTAATTATAAGATAATCGTATCCCTTACAGGTAAATCTGGTGAGCCTGTGGTTGGTCTAGTTTTATAATTTAGTAATAAAGAGTTTTAGATGGACGTTTTTTCTTGATCACCGGAAACCGCAAGCCTCAAAACATCACGTGACCTAGGGTCCTGAGGTCATTTAGACGTCTGCGGTTCACGTTTTTACGTCGGGAACATCTGCTAGCGGTAAAAGAAATGGCATGCCGTAAAGTCCAGACCCGGACCCGGACCAGGACCAAAATCCGTAAAACACGGACCGATTTTTCTATTTAATTTATGTATATATATTTTATATATATTATACTTAAGTGACCAACTTCGGGAGAAAGGTTTCTGTAACTAAAGATTATGCAACTTATGCGACCTAAGTATTTGGTTAATGCAAGTTACGCTTAGATTGCACGTGACACGTATATGATTTTAGTTGCCGACATAAAAAAAAAATCCGCCAACGTGTGTAGTACTAACTTTACTAACATCTATTTCAGGTATATTTTGAAATTAAATTACAACCGGATAACAGAAAAGCAAACAATTAATAATGCAAAATTGTCATATTTCATTATTTTTTTTCTATTCTTTCACAGATTTTGAGTCCGGGTCGGGTTCTGGTTCCGGATTCGGGTCCGAGTCCGGGTCCATACTTTACAGTATGCCAAGTGAAATACTGCAAGGCTTAGATATAACTTTAACTCAAGAAACTTCCGCTTAAAGTTTAAAATAATGCCCTTATATGCCTGGCATGTTATGTTTTGTTATGTTTTAGGATTCAACAAGAGAGAGTTTATCAGTTTTCGTAATTTTAAGTGAAGACATCGAAACAAATGGTGATGAGATGGCGGCTACTTCGTGGTGAAAGTGCGAACACTAATCTAAAAGGTCTCACCGTTTCAACATCAAACTTTTAACCGCAAACGTCTAACCGCGGCTTGCGGTTTCCGGTGATCAAGAATAAGACGTCAACCCAAAAACTGTGTAATACGTGGAATGAACCGTCAAAGAAACACTGATTAGATCCTGGTTTGTGACAAATATTTGAGCTCGTAAGCATTCTACTGATGTATTTTGGAAGCAATATTTGGAGTGTTCTGATAATTTGTATGTGCTTTATAACTATATCAGGTAATACAACCCTTTTTTTTGTTAACCTACTATTTTTTACGTCATAGACCAAGAAAATAACAACATCAAATTAATTATGAATACTATAAACTCGATTCTTCGATATGTTTTAGAGCACTATGATGTGGCTAAGTGTAGGAAATTTTGGATGGTTTCATTGTTTTGTTTCCGAGTTGTCTTATTTTCTAATCGGTAATTAACCCTCACTTTACGCTGATTACGTGTCTGAAAAGTCAAAGAAAGACAGATTTTTTTGACAAATGAAACGATTTTAGTGTCGTACAAGTTTATAAATTAGATTTGTACATGTTTGAAGTGAATTTGATTAATGTTTTCATTAATTATTTTTTTGAAATTTTGTCCTCCATGTTGGATATATCATCCAGCCAGTTTTCGCCATATATTTCCACTAAAATATAGCTCATAGCTCGTCTTAGAAATTTTACCTAATGCTCCAATTTTTCGCTTAGAGTTGTTTTATAAGTAGCTCTACATGGTCATAAGGATCGTTTTTTTGATTGGAACCAAAAAATACTTATTTGAACAGAATGAACGTTATACTTGTTTATTAGATCATCACGATCCAATCATCGCTTTAAGCTTACGACACAATCTACCAAACTGAAAAGTTATAAGCATTCTTTCTTTATAAGCATGGTAATTCCATGGATTAAGCTTCCTTAAGCAATTGCAGAAGCAGAAAAAAGAGATAGAGGGATAACCTCTTTTACCTCCTCTTCACAATTTTTCATGTTTTTTCTTTTCTTTATTCTTTTTTCTGTACACAAGGTGATGAATTATGAATAAACCATTAGGTTAGGTTAGGTTAGGTTAGGTTAGGTTAGGTTAGGTTAGGTTAGGTTAGGTTAGGTTAGGTTAGGTTAGGTTAGGTTAGGTTAGGTTAGGTTAGGTTAGGTTAGGTTAGGTTAGGTTAGGTTAGGTTAGGTTAGGTTAGGTTAGGTTAGGTTAGGTTAGGTTAGGTTAGGTTAGGTTAGGTTAGGTTAGGTTAGGTTAGGTTAGGTTAGGTTAGGTTAGGTTAGGTTAGGTTAGGTTAGGTTAGGTTAGGTTAGGTTAGGTTAGGTTAGGTTAGGTTAGGTTAGGTTAGGTTAGGTTAGGTTAGGTTAGGTTAGGTTAGGTTAGGTTAGGTTAGGTTAGGTTAGGTTAGGTTAGGTTAGGTTAGGTTAGGTTAGTTTAGGTTAGGTTAGGTTAGGTTAGGTTTGATTATTGCACCATCCAGTGAAACTCAATTAATTTCCTAATATCTTACTATTTAATATGCTATTTCATTGTGATTGGGTGCCTTAAATAGTTTAAAAATTAATCAAAGTCAGGTACTTCCAGGTACTTATCTTAAGTTTCGGAAATGTTTTTTTTTTCTTTCAATTCTGTAAATCTTTCAATTTACAACCGAACCGAGTTTTGGCGAAGATTACCGAAACATCTGATTCGTTTGGTTACGTTTGTGCGGCATCTGTCATCGGTGTGTACACAGAGTGCCACCGATACCTGCTAAAGTAATTGAGTAGAATACTCCGGTACTTTTGATGGTACTGAAAGCAAAGTTTGATATGTTCCGTGATTGACAGGCGGTTGAGTATATGATTACTGACGTAACGTATGGCGTAATATATATCTATATATATCGATGGCATTATTGAGTTATTAAAGTTCCTGTAACGCCTAAATAAATATTTTCAGTATTGATTCTACATGAATGGAATAGTTGAATGGTAAAATATTTCCATATGATTTGAGTGATGCATCTTGAAGATATCAGATTTATACTTTCATTATATGTTAAATAATATGTAAGAGTGTGATGTCATAGTAAGCATAATTAATTGTACAATTAAAAGTTTTCCGGGACAGTAAAATAACCTGTATAAAATATCAATGTCTTATTCAGGGTTTATAGAAAGTATAATTCCAATTTGTTTTCTGTCGAATAATAATAATATGTCTGTCAATTTACAAATGATGACAAATAAACTTAGTTCCTATAATGGTATCACAATCATTACCATATTGGAAGTATAAAGTTGGCCTAATGACCGCAGAAGAGTTGAACAGTTCTACAATATGCAAACAAAATCTTTCGAGAAGAGTTTACGCCTTACATAGTGGCCGATTTGAATACAATCCTCGGTGTTTGTAGAGAGTAAAGATTGGAATAGGTTCCTTGGTGGTGGACCGGAGAATGATATGTTAACTCGGCGGAGGTCGAGAGTAATTTTTTGAAAGTTACGCATTGGAGGCCGCGGATAAGATTTTATTTTGCTTGTACTTTCTGGCCATTCTCTTCATTTTTTGAAAGAAATAAAATGCGCATGTTTGTTTGTGTTGATTCTCTTTTAATTCCTTATTCACCTGTCAGTATTGGAGTTGGCTTATTTTATTAACAATTTTGTTTTCTTGATCGTTGAGCTTTTGTGGTCGACATTTTCCACGTGCGGTGCCACCCCTTTCGTTGGTTCACATGTGTAAGCTGTGTTCGAGGCGTTGCCGTTCGAGGCCAACAATAGTTCAATTTACGTGTCACGCCCTTTTATTTGTTCGGATTAAGGCTAACGTTTTATTGTTGTGCACATTTAGACAACGTAGGGATTTGACATTGATTGCCTTGTGGTCCTTAGCAGTTTCCGCTAGTAGCCAAGTTATAAAGATATTCTTTCAATGTCTTGGAAAGTATGTGGTTTGGAATTTGTTTGTACGTCATACACTGTATCTCAGTATTGCAGACAGAAAGATCAAGCACCGCTTTCGCCGGCCCTAGTGAAGGAATCCCCTGGCGATGATCTGTCATTACCGACTGTCACCTGAGTTGATGAGGGATGCGAACTAAATTATCAAGTAGTTGTTTTGAAGGTTGAATATACCAAGATTAGGTAACTGTTCGAAAGGTTTTGAGTTTTGGGTGTGAGATGAACCTGTCGTTTTCTAAGTTACAAGTTTTTCTAATAAATAGTTTTGGAGAATATTTTTATACCGGTTTTGGGTTTGCCTATTAAGGAAATTAAACAGTCTAAGATGGAATGTGTTATATCAACTAGCATCTAAAAATAAAACCGTGTCCTCATATTTTTTAACAAGTCTTAAATATAAAGCGCAATTACCCGTTAAATAAGGATGTTTGAGTTTTCAATGATTGTTTTTATTTAGAATCTGTTGTCATCAATAGCCCTGGTCATTTGCGTTCATTTGTTGGCGAGACCGTATTTTTCCAATGGACCAGCAGTGTAAAACTTCTTGAAGCGGTTTGGGGTATTCGTAGTGGCAACTCTGCTAACCCACAGTATATCTATGTCGATGATACCGAGGTTGCAGTTATCAATCCTGCATTGGACGCCAGTCTAAAAAGAGACTTCATTATAATGGAAACCTCGCAGTAGGTCGAGCATGGTTCAGTATTTCCAATGCAAATGTCAACGATTCAAACACCTACATTGCCTTAATTCGTGAAGAGGGTTCCAGCGCCCAAGTTCCTTACTACCTTCAAGTCATTGTAACTGGTAAGCAAAATCGTTTGATTGACATGTGGCAATACCATGTAATAGCTCTTTTTTTCCTAACTCATTTTATTTCACTTCACTTCATTTCCTTTCATTTCCTTTCATTTCATTTCATTCCTTTCATTTCCTTTCCTTTCATTTCCTTTCGTTCCATTTCATTTCATTACATTTCCTTTCCTTTCCTTTCCTTTCATTTCATTTCGTTTCATTTCATTTCCTTTCCTTTCCTTTCATTTCCTTTCGTTTCATTTCGTTTCATTTCGTTTCATTTCGTTCATTCGTTCATTTCGTTTCATTTCGTTTCATTTCGTTTCATTTCGTTTCATTTCGTTTCATTTCGTTTCATTTCGTTTCATTTCGTTTCATTTCGTTTCATTTCGTTTCATTTCGTTTCATTTCGTTTCATTTCGTTTCATTTCGTTTCATTTCGTTTCATTTCGTTTCATTTCGTTTCATTCGTTTCATTTCGTTTCATTTCGTTTCATTTCGTTTCATTTCGTTTCATTTCGTTTCATTTCGTTTCATTTCGTTTCATTTCGTTTCATTTCGTTTCATTTCGTTTCATTTCGTTTCATTTCGTTGTCATTTCGTTTCATTTCGTTTCATTTCGTTTCATTTCGTTTCATTTCGTTTCATTTCGTTTCATTTCGTTTCATTTCGTTTCATTTCGTTTCATTTCGTTTCATTCGTTTCATTTCGTTTCATTCGTTTCATTTCGTTTCATTTCGTTTCATTTCGTTTCATTTCGTTTCATTTCGTTTCATTTCGTTCATTCGTTTCATTTCGTTTCATTTCGTTTCATTTCGTTTCATTTCGTTCATTTCGTTTCATTTCGTTTCATTTCGTTTCATTTCGTTTCATTTCGTTTCATTCGTTTCATTTCGTTTCATTTCGTTTCATTTCGTTTCATTTCGTTTCATTTCGTTTCATTCGTTTCTTTCGTTTCATTCGTTTCATTCGTTTCATTTCGTTTCATTCGTTTCATTTCGTTTCATTTCGTTTCATTTCGTTTCATTTTATAAACTTCTCCACATATTCAGAGAAACCCCACAGAGCAAAGCTCCGTTACCGGGACCCGGTTAGCACGGTCACTGAAGATGGTCGTCAGCAGCGTTTTCAGTGGATCTTTTACGTCCGCCGTATGTTGGTTTCCTAACAAATACAACTCCACCCCTTCCCCCTCCCTCCAAACGAAATATGTATGTTGTTCTTTTAATCTTGGTTATACACTCTCTGTACCTGCCAGCTATTCCTGTTTAGAGACTCGACTACCTTCCCATCTGTGTATACTGTATGTACAGTAAATATATTCTTAAATGTACTTTTATCCCTTCACACACACACACACACACACACACACACACACACACACACACACATACATACATACATTATTAAGAAAAAACATATATTACAATATCTGACAGTAAAATACTAGTTATCCTATAAATAATGAATTGCGAATTTCTAGTAGTGCGATTGCTTATTTCTGCGCGTTTAACAAACTGCGACGAAAGGTACTCTGGGGCACTGGCGGTCATACATTTAAACGCCAAGGTAGCACTACGATAATATAATTGGCGAACGACTGGAAGCCATTTAAATTGTTTTAAGAAAGACGTGATATGATCATATTTCCTAGCTCCGCATACAATTCGACAAGCAAAATTTTGGACGGCCTGCAATTTTTGAAGGTTGTGCAATGATAAATTTGCCCAAACATTAGAACAATAATATAATTTACTGAAAACTAGAGTGTTTATAACAGTTAAGAAAGTCCTTTTTTCAATTGCATGTTTAACACGATTAAAATACTCTTTCTTGATAAAGATTTGAGAAAACGTTTAATAGCATAGCTTTTAGTCTCCTTAAGTTATTTTCCATTAATTATTGCTTTTTTATTATCAGGTGTTCCAACCATAGCCACAGCTACATCTACTGCTGCTGCTTTTCCTACTCATCCTCCTCCTCATCCTGAGAATTTTCCAAAATAGACGAACTGATACGGATGGTAAAAGTTGGTTTACCATTGGTACAGTTGGTGAAAGTAATTAACATGCAAAATTTGTGCATAACATCAACTTGTTTAATGTGTGTATACTAAATATTTACATGACGTGGTTATGAATGACGTCGTCATACGTAATCATTTAGTCGAATATCAAGTAAAAAGGACTTAGAAAAAATTAAATAAAAAAATTAGAACCCTCCCATCACCAAATATATTACCAATGGTACAATTGGGTATTCATGGCAAGCCATGAATAAACAATCACCAACTGTATAAACTGTACCAATGGTAATACATTTGGTGAGGGGGCCCTGTCTCTGTGTCTCATTACTTATGCACACTTTACCACAGGTAACCCAATAAATTGGTCTACGAAGACAGGGCCCCCTCACCAAATGTATTACCATTGGTACAGTTGTTACGTTTGGTGAAAAATAGAATTGGTCACCCTGTGGTAAAATGTGCATATGTAATGAGACATAAAGAAGGGCCCCCTCGCCAAATGTATTACCATTGGTACAGTTGGTACGTTTGGTGAAAAATAGAATTGGTCACCCTGTGGTAAAATGTGCATATGTAATGAGACACAAAGACAGGGCCCCCTCACCAAATGTATTACCATTGGTACAGTTGGTACGTTTGGTGAAAAATAGAATTGGTCACCCTGTGGTAAAGTGTGCATACGTAATGAGACAAAGACAGTGCCCCCTCACCAAATGTATTACCATTGGTACAGTTGGTACGTTTGGTGAAAAATAGAATAGGTCACCCTGTGGTAAAGAGTGCATACGTAATGAGACAAAGACAGGGCCCCCTCACCAAATGCATTACCATTGGTACAGTTGGTACGTTTGGTGAAAAATAGAATTGGTCACCCTGTGGTAAAGTGCGCATACGTAATGAGACAAAGACAGTGCCCCCTCACCAAATGTATTAGCATTGGTACAGTTGGTACGTTTGGTGAATTGGTCACCCTGTGGTAAAATCCTAAAACAATATGGCGGTAAAAGATTGGAAGAGATAGTACAGGTTGAGTCCAGCTAGCGAACTTGTGGCGTCGAATGTAATTATATTTGTCAATAGAATGGCTTAGAAAATGGCTAAACTACTTAGTGTTTTTTGCTATACATATAGAGTTTGAGTAGACCATGAAACATTGGCCAGTATAGGGAAGGAGTTTAAGGTAAAAGATTATATAAGTTATATAAGCGTGCTTCAAGAAAATTTCTTATATTATATAATGCTTAGATTTAAGTTTAAGCTTTAACTTTATGTGGCCGTCTTCGTGTGTTTTCAAAATAAGTAAGGTCAGTAGAATCTTTGAAAGTTGGTTGTTTGCAAATCGGAAACCGATTTATCGAACTAGTTAGCCAGAGCTATAGTTAGTTTCCATATTTAAAAGCAAAATATATTTATTTATAAGATTTAGGCTTAACATTACGATCACTCATGTTTGAGCTTCATCACAGTTTTCCCCTTCATATAGGATTGCTCACTTGCTTTAAAAACCTCTGGTTTTTGAATGGAGGCTTTAAACTGACAGATCATTTCTGTTTGGGAATACCGTAGATTCCTTTTGCGATTCCTCTTATATTATCAAAACAAAAACGTGTATTTTATCCACTCTTCGGGCATGTTAAGGGTTTAGTTTGCTAAAGCCCAAGATAATTGACTTCTTCGATTCATGTAAACAAAATATTAACAAAATATTACATTTATAAATTCAATTGTAAACATTTTCAATGACAAGCTTTTTTTTTTTTTTTGCTTAGTTTATAATGAAAACTTTAAGTTATTTATTCATTTACTTATTTATTTATTTAAAATGCTTCCCATATTCTAATAATTATACAAGAAACAGCAGTATATCACTATTTTTTCTTTTACTATCAGTCTTAAAAAGGAGTAGCCATTGCATGCAGGGAACCTTGCATGCATGCGCTTCACAAGTGCCTATTTTTTAATTTAAGTGACAGTGATACTTCACTGTTAGTACTAGGATAACTTTGCCCAGTTCAGAAGTTGATTTTTTGTTGCGTCAAATCTAATTGCCTTTGAGTCCAAGTATACGCCAAGAACTACCATATTAGACAGTAGTTCTTCTGCTTCGCTCCAGAAAACGACATGTGTAAAGTTTGGTTGACATATACTTGTACTAGGCTAAGAGAAACAGTGCTCAGACTCAAAGGCAATTAGATTCAAAGCAGCAAAAGCTGTACATCTGAACTGGTTATATTAGTACTAGTGACTATAAATACCCCACTATTCTTGAACCACTGCAAGCAAAGGAAATACTAAAATTAATGATATTGCAATTTTTCAATAAGTTTGATCATCATCTCTTGATCATGAGTGAGCCACCAATATTTTGTGGTATTTGTGTCTCAAAATTATGTGTTTTTTTCTTTATATTTGAGGTTAAAGGAGGATCGATTTGATTGAAAAACATACAATATAGAAAATATTGGAGGCATATAATATATTTTCTCCTAACTAGTCTGAATATTATCCTGATTTTTTATTTATTTTAATTTATCCTACATGTAATCCTCCTATGTAATAATAATTCAAGATATATGAACATTATAAATATGAACACTATACATATTTATCGTTTTTTTTGTAAGTAATATATACAGTATGAGTTGCTGTGTTGTATCAGATATACAACCACGAGGCGTAGCCGAGTGATTATATCTGATACAACACGGACACGAATACTGTATATGACTTATCAAACGTCTAAGTTAGTTCCTTTGTGTTTCACTAAAGTTTTCAAAATTAAAGTGAATCTGGCCAAGAAAATCCAACTTAAAGTTTATGCAAATGAACACAGTTTTGTATCAGATTTACGACACTCTTCACGGTCGTGATTTCTGTTGTGTTTTCCTCATGAATTTAATGAGTTTGATAAATATATACACATCTAGTTGCAAGGTTGTCATAGAGAGAAAGAACTTTTGTAATTATTTATATATAGTGAGAAAGGAATATATTAAGAAAAAAATATTAATTATATATTCGTTTCTCACTAAATTACTGTTCTTTCTTCTTATGACATAGACTGCGAACAGTCCCACTTTTCCCTTGAATTCTGCGAGCAGGTGTCTGTTGGGATTCCTGTGTATGGGCACGAGGGAAAAGTGGGACTGTTCACACAGTCTACTTATGACAACCTTCTTGCAACTAGGTGTATATTACTAGTTTTTATCATAATTTTCTTCTTTTTGCTCTCACAGAAACTATTCCATTTTTCTCAAAATTACTTAGTATGTTACCCAAGGAGACCTCTCCAATTTTTGAGCAAAAGTACTATTATTGAAAATGTTATGCAAAAAACAAATGATGCAAGAAAGAATTGAGAAAGGAGAAAAAAACAATAAGTGAGGGTTATTGGCCTGAAGCAAGGGGTTGTGTGATATAATTATTCACCGAGGGCAAAGCCCGAGGTGAACATACACATAACCACAAACTGAAGGTGGATAACTGCCTTATTTTTACGTAGCAAGGTTTTCTTAAATACAAAAGAGGACTTACAAGGCTATGGTTTCAGAATTAATATGGATTTAGTGGACACAACAATAGAAAGCTTTTCGTGGCAAGGTTCCCAGTCATTTTGGAAAAAAAAAACACCAAACTTTGAGAAATCATTCACAACAACAAAAAGGAAAAATATGAATGACAGTACGGTAATGAATATGTGGATTGACATTGGATATATAGAGGATATTACATGGGCGCGCGGAGATACGAATTTTATCTTCGAGTGTTGAAAAGATCTCTCACAAGTGAGCGCAGCGAACGAGTGAGAGATTTTCAACACGAGAAGATAAATTTCGTATCTCCAAGCGCCCATGTAATATTCTGTTTATTATATAATTATCAATGAAGTATGTTTTGGCTTTTTCAGGCAATTCTTTCAATGTATTTTTGAATAGCCATCGCAATGGTGTTATTTTCACATGTGAATATAACGTTATTTTCACACGTGAAAATAACATGCTATTTTCACGTGTGAAGATATCAATTTTTCGAAATAGAGAAAAATAGATATTTCATTGTTAAGTATATAATAAAAATAGATATTTCATTGGTAATTATATAATAATAAAAAAATTATCCAGCAGTCAATTAATGAGGCTAGAATGGGGGCTAATTGACTTGTTTTAAGATGCAGGCTTTGAACTTTGAGATATGTTTACAAGAAAGTTTGAAATATGTTTACGAGAAAGTTTGAGATATGTTTACGAGAAAGTGATACCATATTTATATGTAAACACTGCGTTATTTGGCAGTAAGACGATTTTTTCTTAATTCCTTTGAAAATGTTGTAAATATTTAAAATGTTAAATGAAAACCTGAATTTTACCCCCGTAATAAAAGAAGTAATTGTTTGTTGAAATCTTTTAAAGTGAGCACATTAAAGCGTATTGAAAACGGCACAATTATGACATAATAAGTGTAGAACATTTATTTTAGATTATGTGACGCACACAGATGCGAACGAAGTAATGAAATATATCTTCGTGATTTGATAATGACATAAGGGTATAAGTATACAATATTACAGAAGAGTATAAGGTTTTCCTTGCATTAATATAAAAACATTCTGACATAAGCTTTGTGGTGTGAAGAAGTACACGAGCTGCAATTAACATACAGTCAATTCAAAAAACGTTGTCGTTGACCGGCTCAAGCCTACGCGACTGGACCGAAAGGAATATGGGTAAAAATCACTGAAGCGGTTAAATATTCGTTCTGAATTAATTGTTCCCGCTAGAAAAAAGATAATAATGGCGAGAAACAATCCATCAAATGCATGTCTTCTGGTTTAGGGAAAGAAAAACAAAGTAGTTATGATTCAGTTCACAATTCCGAAAGTATAAAGGCATTTAAAAAACGTTTCCTTCAATACTTCTGGCTCGCCTACGAAGGTTTGTGCTGTAAACCAGGCATAACTAGTCAGATAAAATTATGGAGTCAACTCGGCTTCAATGATTGCAACCCAGAGTTCCTTTCGGTCCAGTCGCGTAGACTCGAGTAGGTTGACGACAACATTTTTTGAATTGACTGTATCATCTTCTGTCTTGTAACGACAGCCCTTTCCACAAACAAGGAGCTGCGATTAGATCTGTCTTCGTGATTTGAAAACGTTCGTATATTTTCTCGTGTATTAGTTGTGTTCGAAGAATATATGTGTCTTCGTGATTTGAAAACATGAAAACGGCGCATCACATATAATATTTTCCTACGGGATCCGATTGTATATTTTCTCGTGTATTAGTTGTGTTCGATGAATATATGTGTCTTCGTGTTTTGAAAACGGCGCATTATATATAATGTTTTCCTACGGGATCCGATCGTATATTTTCTCGTGTATTAGTTGTGTTCGATGAATATATGTGTCTTCGTGATTTGAAAACGGCGCATCACACATAATAATGTTTTCCTACGGGAGCCGACGGTATATTTTATCGTTCTCGAGTACATAGTTATCTTCAATTCTTGGCGACCGCAGACGGTTCTTAACATCCACAAAATTACATATATAACATTCAAAAAATCGAGGTTAATGAATTTGTTGAGAATGTTGAGCAGAAAGATGAAGGGAAAGCACGAACGGCACCAACTGTACCAACGGTACCAATGGTAAGCCCTGAAACAGGGTGATGTGTGGTTTGGTGTCTTATGAATATTTTATGTTTACCAAAGGGTGACCAGTTCTAATATGAACACGCAAGCTTTACCAAAGGGTGACCAACTGAACTAATTGACGCGTTCATCTGAATTTTGGTGACTTTGATAATGTATTCGTGAATCTTGCATAATAATTACTTTCACCAACTGTACCGATGGTAAACCAGCTTTTACCATCCGTATCAGTTCGTGTATTCTGGACATACATGCGGTTAGGTGCGTCGCATACTGCTCGTTTGGCCAGTTAAATCTCAATTCTTAAAGATAATTATGTTGAGTTCATATTAGATTTAATCTTTATATTTGGTTTTTATTCGATTTATAAATATAACATTAGGACGCAAAATATAGCTAATACTAAACAAAAAACTACAAAGCTGCATAGAATAATGAGTTCGAAGATCAACATAAATTTGACCCAAGGGATCCCAAAGCCTGACATGTCCTCCACATCTCCTTTATAAGGCATATAGTCCTCGCAAGCTGGAGGTAAACATCAAGAGGGTCCAAAGCAGAGGTTCAATCTAGAGGCTACTGCAATAGCAGCTATCTAATACCGGCAATATCTCAGTCAGAAGGGGGAAGTAGGACTCAGCATCATTAAGGCATGGCTCTCAGATGAAAAACTGATTAGCTATATCATAGCCAGTTTTCTACGAATCTTCCCCAAACTTGGCAAGTTAATGTCTTTTGTGAAAAGAAGGAACCTTAGAGCCTTGGTTACCATGGAAACTAAGTCACATGACCACAAGGCCGCCATCTTGGATTTTTAAACAAGCCGTTTGTAAACGTACCGAAACATCTTTAAAAGTCATGAAAATGCAGATTACTATTCATATTTACAATGCCTATATGGATCTAATTGGATATCTTGGAAATTATTTTCCAAGATCCATATAGGTATTGCAAATATCAAAAGGAATATGGATTTTCAGGACTTTTGAAGTAGTTTCAATACGATTACAAACGATTTATTTTAAAAATCCAAGATGGCGGTCTTGTGGTCACGTGACCTGGTTTCCATGGTAACAGATATGCGGTAATTGCTTGCCTTGAAGAATTACTACTACGAGCCAAATTTGGGAAAGATTTATAGTAAACTGTCAAAGATATGAATAAATAACTGATTTTCCATCACTTCCTCAAAAGAGCCATGCCTTAATGGTGCGGAGAAAAAGTAGCAGTAGTAGAGTGCAAATAATATACCCGTGAAATAGATAGCTAGCTAACTAATTACTAACTTTGTGCTATTGGTTGCCTAAGTCTAATTAGTCAAAGAAATAGGCGAGCCGTGACGGGTGAACTAGTGCACGTGTGCTACTCAAGGGCGCGCATTTTTAAATATTTTAAAGCACGCTTGCAAAAACTGAAACAATATTTTATTGTACATGCTTTTCCTTCGTATAATTTGACATGTTCGCATTTTCGAATTCGTATCTGTTAAACAACAAGTGGAGCTTGATTCATGTTTTATGACTTGATATTCAGCTGATGACTGTATAATCTTCAAATTGTCTAGTGTTTAAGAGCGACTGTCTGTAAAAATCGACCAAAATCGACTTTTCGTGGCACAAGTCAAAAAATCGATTTCGCTCATATTTTATCCATAGGTAGCCTATAGTGTGAAATGAAACGTGCTGTAGTTAGTTTTTTAAAATATTGCTTTGTTTGGCGAGAATTTGAGAAAAACGATTTTGACCGGAAACGGCACTGAAATCGCCTTTCGCAAAGGTCAAAACTATCAGATTCTAATAAGCCTCGCGCTGGAAAACTACGGCTCTGAACATCGTTGAAACACTATATTTTCTTTTTTAGTATATCTCTTCTTAGTTTGGCATTGAAATACTTCCATAATTTTATTTATTTTCGTCTGGAGAAAATTACAAATTTAAGCTATAATCGCCAAATTGCTTGTAAATAAATCATAGGGTCTGAAAATCGCTTACGTTTTATATGTGCTCTTCCTCCAAATTGCTCAAAAACTGTCTTGTAGGCTTTATAAGACAATAATCTTCCACAATATGAAGAGAAATCGCTGGGCAATTTATTTTGACTGAGCTGCTGGGGAGCTTTCTGATCAGCTATTTAGCAATTTTTTGGCTCGTTGTATATTGCGTGACATGATAGAAATTCGCCACGATATTTCAAAAATCTTTAAAGATCGTCTTAAAAAATAGTGAAATCGATGAATATTAAGTATTTCTTTTATTTATAGAACTTCGAGTTATTATTTGGAAGATTTCTGATCTGTTTGTTTACCTCCAAGATCATGAAGCTTGAATCTTGCGTTACACTAAATTGTTGTGAAGGCGGCACAGAGTCCCGGTAAACATTGAATTAATTTGCCTTTTTTTTGTCCGCAATAAAATTGCCTCACGCAGAAGTAGATATTTTCATAACAACAAGCAGACTGTCCTTTCCTTTTTTCCTCGATACTCGCCTACTTTTTTTTTTCTACTTCTTGATTTAAACTTAATCCAGTCATGCCACTGAAAGCTCAAGAGATCCGCGACAACACAGGTAGCCCACGCTGTTTGAGTATGCTTAATTAGGAGAACTGATGTGTGAAAGATAAAAAACAAAACAAAACACACTCGTCATACTCATAGTTAGGTTTATAAGCTATTCAATTCATCCAATTAGCTTTGCTTGATAACAGGTACACGATTCTACCAACTGCTGCAACTTGTCGACATACGGTTTCTTTCGCTTGGCTTTGATTTCAGAAACATCAAGGTCGAAGTAAAAGCACGCATCTCGTAATGCAGAAACGCTGAACTTAGCACTGAGTTTCCCATTGGAAAGGAATTCGCAAATATTATGTGTGTCATACATGATAGGATGACTGAGGCCTATTTCCTTTGTTACTAGTATTCTCAACTCTTCCAATGTCTTTTCCTGTCTAGCACTGCATACACCTTCATCCTCGTCACCATCATCATCATCTTCTTCTTCTTCGGGCAGCTTCTTCTGCAATCAAACCAACGTTGCTTTTTGAAGCAATTCTTGAAAAGAAACTTGCTATTTGCTGACTTGTTAGAAAGTCCTTCCTATTAGGAAACAAGCGATTACCATCAGCATCTTTTGCGCGCCTCATCTCCTTAGCAACAGTAGACGGGTCTTGTTTTCTTCCAGTATCTCTACCAATGTTAAATTTCTTAAGCAGGTAATCTTTTTGGGCGGCCGTGAACTTTCCTCGTCGCGTGGTTTTTAGGGCCCAACCCTTCGGTAGAGACGGTAGATTGGAGCTGACCTCTTTATCGTACGAAGAACCAACAGCAACTTCTTGTAACCTGGTACTACCTTTTTCGAGCTTATTTGCATAATCAATCATAGCCTTGTCTTGCAGGGTTCCCTGCTCCAGCACCTTCTTATGCCTTCCACATTCAAGGTGATACTGTAAGTTAGAATACCTTTGAAAGGATTTCATGCACCCCTCTTCGGGGCAGCAGAAGAGTTTGTCAAATGAAGGGTTGACTGGGAGCTCACTGTCCGACTCTTCTTCGTCGTTATCTGTTGGTGTGTCACTGACTTTCTTTCCAGACCTCGGCGCTGCGAACTGGATCTTTTGGGCCATACTGCTCTCAATTACCGGAAGAGTCGGTATTTCAGCTTTACAATTTTTGGCAAACCTTTTCCAAGAAATGAGGTTTCCAGATCCGATATTGTACGCTTTCCAAATGCGCAGCTCATTTTCACCGTACTCAATGTTATTGACATAACTGACTCCCGCCCACTTGAAAGTTTTAAGAGCTGATGTATCTGGCAAACCCAAAAGCGTGACACTAACATTTGGAACTCCACCTGAAGATTCAATTGCTCTCTTCATCTGGACAGCAGTTTCAATGTCATTGCCTGCGTTGAGGAATAGACGCATGTGGGATTTTATAGTCGCTGCTTTTCTGTCGCAGGCTCCTTTCCCCCCCTGTGGGTCGGAAAAGTCCATCCTTCGAACATTGACACCAAATTTTCCCCCGACTTTTTTGCGTTGGCGATGGTCAATGCCGAGTGATAACACCCTGCATTGTCTGATCTAAAATACACTGATTCGAGGTTGGGCATAACGCCTTTTAGCTGCCTTATTACATCGGCCATGATAACCAAGACTACATCACTTTCTTGGCTACAAGATTGAAAAATGTGAACAATGGTGGTCATCTCGAGCTCGTTGTTTTGCCCACGTCTGAACGCCACAGTGATATGCCAGGGTATCCCACGTTTTCCGTACCAATCCCTTTGGCTTTCACGATACTTTCTGGGTAAATATTTCATCGCCCAGTCTTGGACTAAAAAGACTGATTTATCATCTAATTTATCTATCAAGTCAAGCCTTGCGTCCTCCTGGTTAATGGAACGAAGTAGATGGGACTTCCAAGCAAGAATGCTGTGCTTTGCTTGTTCAATGGTGAAGGTTAAATCGTCTACTTCATCTTGGGTTCCAGATATCTTGTCAGGTGATTTCTCGATTTCGTTAATAATTGAAGTCAAGAGGTCACAACGTGCACAATGGCCATCATGGATGTGATCACATGCACACTGGTAATCGTTCGCGGTTGGATCGCTTAGAGCGTATTTTCGACAGTGGTCTGGTACATCAGATGACATAGAAATGTGGACCTATCGTCAAGGTCAGAAATATTACGTATTAATACATGAGGTTAATGGACCGCTCTACTACCACCCTGCCTCTCCTACCCCACCCATCCCACTCCCTAGTGGTAGGCCATTACCTTATAGTCACTTTTCAGATAACGCTTGCACAACGCCAACTGCTGTTTCTTCTCTTTGGTCCAAGACATACCAATGCCCAGATCTCCCAGCTTTTCAACTGCTTCCATCAAGTCATCAAAGCCTTTCGCACCAGAGGCCGTAATATAATCCAGGCCCTGTAGGGACTTTCGAACCGATGCTGTACAAACTTCTAAAATTCGAAGAAGAGTGCTCCGACTTAGCGGACTAAATTTGGTTTCTGAACAGTACTGCTGATATTGTTTGACAATGCGTTCTGGAACCATCGACCTGATAACATTGGGTACTGTGATTACTTCATTAGACGACAGGGTGAGCTTCTTCTCGCCAAAGGGCAAATCCTGGATGATATGCTGGCTCGTTATGAAGCAAATATAATGGTCCAATTTTTCTTGAGGAACACGCATTCTCGTATGACACGGTCTTGGAACAGGCACTCCCTTACCATGAATTAGTGAGTGTTTTTTGGCGATTTGATAGCGATATCGACTCAGATCCGGGATCCAAATGCAAAGAGTCTTGTAGCTTATTTTCTCAACCATGATAGATAGTATCTGTCTGTGGGTATCCCACTGATCTGCCTCATTATAACACTGGACAAGGCATTCAAGTAGGGCGTTGTCTACACTTTCAGCGTCGTTTGATGATGTCGGTATCTGCTTTTGAATTGCCTTTGAACCAACTAGGGAATGCCACAATTCATCAGAATCATTAAGTGCTATTATGTTTAAAGATGCTGCTACGGCTTGGCTAGCTTTCTACACGTAATATCGCTTGGTCCGGTCTCCAGCTTCACTCCACGGTTTATCTAAACAGGATCGCACGGGGCTGATATCTCTACTTTTCAAAAACCTATTAAGGTGATACTTGGCGCTATCTTTCTCGCGCACTTTCGAGGTAGAATCATCTGAAATATCTGAATGCAGGGACAAACTTTCCAAACGCACATCGGCTTCAAAGAGACATAATGGTCGCTCGGCTGCTGGAGTGCTAGTTCCCAGGAAATCAGCTGATTTTTTGTCACCATCCTTGATAAAAAAAAGTAAGCTCAACATGAGTCGGCAGACCTGAAAAAAATTTATGTGATAGCTCCACTGATATTTTTTTGGTAATCTATTACGAAGGCTACGTGAAGAAAATGTCATCAATGGTATCCATGCATAATTTCAGATATATTTTTGTAGTTGAAATAGTCAAAGTTTTTAAATTTGGCCTTGCGCATACAGTATTTATCCCTAACCATTTAAAATAGGCGGGCCAATCAGAAGCCAGAAAAGGGCTGGTTATATAATTGGCTGTATGGCATTGCGGTCTAGGTATTTTCGTTGGTATGGAATAAGAAGGCTAGTTGCCGCTTACCAAACTCAAGTTGGTTATTCCATCTATCAGACTTTCGATTTCTACAGAATCGGGAAGTTCTCTCGGTTTCCCCGTCTTTACTGGGAGGTTTTCTTTATCTTCTTGTACTTCAAGGGTTTGAAGTTTCTCGACCTTGATATAAAAATACACACAAGTTAACTTAAACTTACTGTGAGTCAGCAGACCTGAAGAAAGAAATATGGGATACAAATGCTATCTGAAGAAAATAACATCAAACCTATCCCATTTAATAAGTTCTTTGAATCAGCGGCCTCACATTTATCTATCTCAAACCATTGAAAATTGGCGGGCCAATCAGAATCCAGAAAGGGCGTCGTTATATAGTTGGTGGTATATTCTACGGTGTGTACCCATCAAGCATTGCGGTCTAAGTATTTTGAATGGTGTGGAATAAAGAAAACTAGTTGCTGCTTACCAAACTCAAGTTGTACATTCCGTCAATCAGACTTTCGATTTCCTCTGCTTCCTCCTTGTTTGTTGAGTGTTCTTCATCTTCTTGTACTTCAGTAAAGGTTTGAAGTTTCTCTCTGCACGATCGGCACAACCCTTGACCATAAATAATTTCATCTCAATATTTAAATGTCTTTATTCTCAGGAATGAAAAGTTATCGATTTACTTGATATTACCTGAACCAACTGGAATCAAAATACCCCTTTGTTTTTTTTACTTGGCGAGAGAGTACTTTTGACATTCCTCGATCCCCCTTTGGTAATTTTGCTTTACCGGCATGACAAGATAGCATTTGAGGAACGCTACACCTGGTACTACTTCTTTTCCATCCAATTCCAAGAGTGAGGCGATGGAAGGGAAAAATGCTCATTGACTCGATGTTTTCCAAGCGTTCAAATATTGATGCACGGGCAAGAATTAAATCAACTTCATTGTCAACATTTGTGAGAAGAAATATCTTTTGTGCACGTTAACAAAGGAACTATCTCTGTTGAGTGCTTCCTGTCTCTCCGATCGTAGGTACAATGCCCTCCAGCAAGCGTGTAATATGAACAGTGCGCTTCCATTTTACTACTGATTTATTTTGAGTGTTTCACAGCAATATAGTGATAAAAACAACATTCTCACGGGATTTTTGTGCGTAGTTATAGCACCTTATTAAAATATACAAACTGCCACTCAGCAATCCCATTTATGAAATATTGTTCCAAAACAAATAATAGCAAACCTGCATCGAAATCTTTGATATATATTTAATTTGCTCGCTATAACTAAGTAAGAAAGACTGCAAGCACAAATGTTTTACGGCGCGCCCAGAAATTAAAAAATCTTTTGTAACCATTTAATGATCAGGAATCGCAGCGAAGTCCCTGGTCGATCATTTCTGTTGACTACAATGCAACGCAAGATTCAAGGTTCATGACCTCGGAGGTAAACAAACAGTCCAAAAAATTTCCAAATAATAGCTTAAAATTCTAGAAATGAAAGAAATACTTAATTTTAATCGATTTCACTATTCTTGAAGTCGATTTTTAGAGATTTCTGAAATAGCTTGTCACGTCACGCAATATACCACTAGCCAAAAAGATTGCTAAATAGCTGATCAAAAAGCTCTCCAGCGGCTCAGTCAAAATGATTTGCCCAGCGATTTCTCTTCATATTGTGGAAGATTATTGTCTTATAAAGCCTACAAGACAGTTTTTGAGCAATTTGGAGGAAGAGCACATATGAAACGTAAGCGATTTTCAGACCCTATGATTTATTTACAAGCAATTTGACGATTATAGCTTAAATTTGTAATTTTCTCCAGACGAAAATAAATAAAATTATGGAAGTATTTCAATGCCAAACTAAGAAGAGATATACTAAAAAAAAAAATATAGTGTTTCAACGATGTTCAGAGCCGTAGTTTTCCAGCGCGAGGCTCATTAGAATCTGATAGTTTTGACCTTTGCGAAAGGCGATTTCAGTGCCGTTTCCGGTCAAAATCGTTTTTCTCAAATTCTCGCCAAACAAAGCAATATTTTAAAAAACTAACTACAGCACGTTTCATTTCACACTATAGGCTACCTATGGATAAAATATGAGCGAAATCGATTTTTTGACTTGTGCCGCCGTTTGGTGGATTTTTACAGAAAGTCGCTCTTAAGTCATTGCTTTTTGTTCTTAAAGCTAAATTACAAACGACGATAGTTTTTCTTCATTAATTGTCCACACTGCGGGCAGAAGCAAAAGTGGCGTTCTACGAAGCTCAAACAAGTAGGGCTAATACGGTTCAAGCGAAATGGTTTTTGGGCTGGCCAAAGCCAATACGCAGAAGACACCTGGAGTACTGGAACACAACATGCACATTGGAGTAATTTATGCCTTTCTCGCCATTTCCAAGGAACAAGTAAGAAGATTTTATGGAAGATTTTGGAGAATTTATATTTAACTTGCTTTTTAAATTATCTAATCAATAACGATTTTGATGTTCTACAAATTTTAATTATAAAAAGATAAAGATAAAAATGGTAGAAAACACGTTCATTTGCGTACTGGGTCTTTTTTAGCTATAGTTGTTTGAGTCTTGATTTGTTTTAGTTTATAAATGCGTATTGTCTTGATTTTTAGCAAGATACTAAGATAAAAATGGTAGAAAACACGTTCATTTGCGTACTGGGTCTTTTTTAGCTATAGTTGTTTGAGTCTTGATTTGTTTTAGTTTATAAATGCGTATTGTCTTGATTTTTAGCAAGATACTAAAATAAAAATGGTAGAAAACACGTTCATTTGCGTACTGGGTCTTTTTTAGCTATAGTTGTTTGAGTCTTGATTTGTTTTAGTTTATAAATGCGTATTGTCTTGATCTTTAGCGTGATAAAACAAATAAAAATGGTAGAAAACACGTTTATTTGCGTGCTGGGTCTTTTTAGCTATAGTTGTTTGAGTCTTGATTTGTTTTCATGTATGTTCAGAATACACGAACTGATACGGATGGTAAAAGCTGGTTTACCATCGGTACAGTTGGTGAAAGTAATTATTATGCAAGATTCACGAATACATTATCAAAGTCACCAAAATTCAGATGAACGCGTCAATTAGTTCAGTTGGTCACCCTTTGGTAAAGCTTGCGTGTTCATATTAGAACTGGTCACCCTTTGGTAAACATAAATATTCATAAGACACCAAACCACACATCACCCTGTTTCAGGGCTTACCATTGGTACCGTTGGTACAGTTGGTACCGTTCGTGCTTTCCCTTCATCTTTCTGCTCAACATTCTCAACAAATTCATTAACCTCGATTTTTTGAATGTTATATATGTAATTTTGTGGATGTTAAGAACCGTCTGCGGTCGCCAAGAATTGAAGATAACTATGTACTCGAGAACGATAAAATATACCGTCGGCTCCCGTAGGAAAACATTATTATGTGTGATGCGCCGTTTTCAAATCACGAAGACACATATATTCATCGAACACAACTAATACACGAGAAAATATACGATCGGATCCCGTAGGAAAACATTATATGTGATGCGCCGTTTTCAAAACACGAAGACACATATATTCATCGAACACAACTAATACACGAGAAAATATACAATCGGATCCCGTAGGAAAATATTATATGTGATGCGCCGTTTTCATGTTTTCAAATCACGAAAGACACATATATTCTTCGAACACAACTAATACACGAGAAAATATACGAACGTTTTCAAATCACGAAGACAGATCTAATCGCAGCTCCTTGTTTGTGGAAAGGGCTGTCGTTACAAGACAGAAGATGATACAGTCAATTCAAAAAATGTTGTTGTCAACCTACTCGAGTCTACGCGACTGGACCGAAAGGAACTCTGGGTTGCAATCATTGAAGCCGAGTTGACTCCATAATTTTATCTGACTAGTTATGCCTGGTTTACAGCACAAACCTTCGTAGGCGAGCCAGAAGTATTGAAGGAAACGTTTTTTAAATGCCTTTATACTTTCGGAATTGTGAACTGAATCATAACTACTTTGTTTTTCTTTCCCTAAACCAGAAGACATGCATTTGATGGATTGTTTCTCGCCATTATTATCTTTTTTCTAGCGGGAACAATTAATTCAGAACGAATATTTAACCGCTTCAGTGATTTTTACCCATATTCCTTTCGGTCCAGTCGCGTAGGCTTGAGCCGGTCAACGACAACGTTTTTTGAATTGACTGTATGTTAATTGCAGCTCGTGTACTTCTTCACACCACAAAGCTTATGTCAGAATGTTTTTATATTAATGCAAGGAAAACCTTATACTCTTCTGTAATATTGTATACTTATACCCTTATGTCATTATCAAATCACGAAGATATATTTCATTACTTCGTTCGCATCTGTGTGCGTCACATAATCTAAAATAAATGTTCTACACTTATTATGTCATAATTGTGCCGTTTTCAATACGCTTTAATGTGCTCACTTTAAAAGATTTCAACAAACAATTACTTCTTTTATTACGGGGGTAAAATTCAGGTTTTCATTTAACATTTTAAATATTTACAACATTTTCAAAGGAATTAAGAAAAAATCGTCTTACTGCCAAATAACGCAGTGTTTACATATAAATATGGTATCACTTTCTCGTAAACATATCTCAAACTTTCTCGTAAACATATTTCAAACTTTCTTGTAAACATATCTCAAAGTTCAAAGCCTGCATCTTAAAACAAGTCAATTAGCCCCCATTCTAGCCTCATTAATTGACTGCTGGATAATTTTTTTATTATTATATAATTACCAATGAAATATCTATTTTTATTATATACTTAACAATGAAATATCTATTTTTCTCTATTTCGAAAAATTGATATCTTCACACGTGAAAATAGCATGTTATTTTCACGTGTGAAAATAACGTTATATTCACATGTGAAAATAACACCATTGCGATGGCTATTCAAAAATACATTGAAAGAATTGCCTGAAAAAGCCAAAACATACTTCATTGATAATTATATAATAAACAGAATATTACATGGGCGCTTGGAGATACGAAATTTATCTTCTCGTGTTGAAAATCTCTCACTCGTTCGCTGCGCTCACTTGTGAGAGATCTTTTCAACACTCGAAGATAAAATTCGTATCTCCGCGCGCCCATGTAATATCCTCTATATATCCAATGTCAATCCACATATTCATTACCGTACTGTCATTCATATTTTTCCTTTTTGTTGTTGTGAATGATTTCTCAAAGTTTGGTGTTTTTTTTTCCAAAATGACTGGGAACCTTGCCACGAAAAGCTTTCTATTGTTGTGTCCACTAAATCCATATTAATTCTGAAACCATAGCCTTGTAAGTCCTCTTTTGTATTTAAGAAAACCTTGCTACGTAAAAATAAGGCAGTTATCCACCTTCAGTTTGTGGTTATGTGTATGTTCACCTCGGGCTTTGCCCTCGGTGAATAATTATATCACACAACCCCTTGCTTCAGGCCAATAACCCTCACTTATTGTTTTTTTCTCCTTTCTCAATTCTTTCTTGCATCATTTGTTTTTTGCATAACATTTTCAATAATAGTACTTTTGCTCAAAAATTGGAGAGGTCTCCTTGGGTAACATACTAAGTAATTTTGAGAAAAATGGAATAGTTTCTGTGAGAGCAAAAAGAAGAAAATTATGATAAAACTAGTAATATACACCTAGTTGCAAGAAGGTTGTCATAAGTAGACTGTGTGAACAGTCCCACTTTTCCCTCGTGCCCATACACAGGAATCCCAACAGACACCTGCTCGCAGAATTCAAGGGAAAAGTGGGACTGTTCGCAGTCTATGTCATAAGAAGAAAGAACAGTAATTTAGTGAGAAACGAATATATAATTAATATTTTTTTCTTAATATATTCCTTTCTCACTATATATAAATAATTACAAAAGTTCTTTCTCTCTATGACAACCTTGCAACTAGATGTGTATATATTTATCAAACTCATTAAATTCATGAGGAAAACACAACAGAAATCACGACCGTGAAGAGTGTCGTAAATCTGATACAAAACTGTGTTCATTTGCATAAACTTTAAGTTGGATTTTCTTGGCCAGATTCACTTTAATTTTGAAAACTTTAGTGAAACACAAAGGAACTAACTTAGACGTTTGATAAGTCATATACAGTATTCGTGTCCGTGTTGTATCAGATATAATCACTCGGCTACGCCTCGTGGTTGTATATCTGATACAACACAGCAACTCATACTGTATATATTACTTACAAAAAAACGATAAATATGTATAGTGTTCATATTTATAATGTTCATATATCTTGAATTATTATTACATAGGAGGATTACATGTAGGATAAATTAAAATAAATAAAAATCAGGATAATATTCAGACTAGTTAGGAGAAAATATATGCCTCCAATATTTTCTATATTGTATGTTTTTCAATCAAATCGATCCTCCTATTTTTTAACCTCAAATGTAAAGAAAAAAACACATAATTTTGAGACACAAATACCACAAAATATTGGTGGCTCATTCATGATCAAGAGATGATGATCAAACTTATTGAAAAATTGCAATATCATTAATTTTAGTATTTCCTTTGCTTGCAGTGGTTCAAGAATAGTGGGGTATTTATAGTCACTAGTACTAATATAACCAGTTCAGATGTACAGCTTTTGCTGCTTTGAATCTAATTGCCTTTGAGTCTGAGCACTGTTTCTCTTAGCCTAGTACAAGTATATGTCAACCAAACTTTACACATGTCGTTTTCTGGAGCGAAGCAGAAGAACTACTGTCTAATATGGTAGTTCTTGGCGTATACTTGGACTCAAAGGCAATTAGATTTGACGCAACAAAAAATCAACTTCTGAACTGGGCAAAGTTATCCTAGTACTAACAGTGAAGTATCACTGTCACTTAAATTAAAAAATAGGCACTTGTGAAGCGCATGCATGCAAGGTTCCCTGCATGCAATGGCTACTCCTTTTTAAGACTGATAGTAAAAGAAAAAATAGTGATATACTGCTGTTTCTTGTATAATTATTAGAATATGGGAAGCATTTTAAATAAATAAATAAGTAAATGAATAAATAACTTAAAGTTTTCATTATAAACTAAGCAAAAAAAAAAAAAAAGCTTGTCATTGAAAATGTTTACAATTGAATTTATAAATGTAATATTTTGTTAATATTTTGTTTACATGAATCGAAGAAGTCAATTATCTTGGGCTTTAGCAAACTAAACCCTTAACATGCCCGAAGAGTGGATAAAATACACGTTTTTGTTTTGATAATATAAGAGGAATCGCAAAAGGAATCTACGGTATTCCCAAACAGAAATGATCTGTCAGTTTAAAGCCTCCATTCAAAAACCAGAGGTTTTTAAAGCAAGTGAGCAATCCTATATGAAGGGGAAAACTGTGATGAAGCTCAAACATGAGTGATCGTAATGTTAAGCCTAAATCTTATAAATAAATGTATTTTGCTTTTAAATATGGAAACTAACTATAGCTCTGGCTAACTAGTTCGATAAATCGGTTTCCGATTTGCAAACAACCAACTTTCAAAGATTCTACTGACCTTACTTATTTTGAAAAAACACGAAGACGGCCACATAAAGTTAAAGCTTAAACTTAAATCTAAGCATTATAATATAAGAAATTTTCTTGAAGCACGCTTATATAACTTATATAATCTTTTACCTTAAACTCCTTCCCTATACTGGCCAATGTTTCATGGTTTACTCAAACTCTATACGTATAGCAAAAAACACTAAGTAGTTTAGCCATTTTCTAAGCCATTCTATTGACAAATATAATTACATTCGACGCCACAAGTTCGCTAGCTGGACTCAACCTGTACTATCTCTTCCAATCTTTTACCGCCATATTGTTTTAGGATTTTACCACAGGGTGACCAATTCACCAAACGTACCAACTGTACCAATGCTAATACATTTGGTGAGGGGGTCCTTTCTTTGTCTCATTACGTATGCACACTTTACCACAGGGTGACCAATTCTATTTTTCACCAAACGTACCAACTGTACCAATGGTAATGCATTTGGTGAGGGGGCCCTGTCTTTGTGTCTCATTACATATGCACACTTTACCACAGGGTGACCAATTCTATTTTTCACCAAACGTACCAACTGTACCAATGGTAATACATTTGGCGAGGGGGCCCTGTCTTTGTGTCTCATTACGTATGCACACTTTACCACAGGGTGACCAATTCTATTTTTCACCAAACGTACCAACTGTACCAATGGTAATACATTTGGTGAGGGGGCCCGGGTTTGTGTCTCATTACATATGCACACTTTACCACAGGGTGACCAATTCTATTTTTCACCAAACGTACCAACTGTACCAATGGAAATACATTTGGCGAGGGGGCCCTGTCTTTGTGTCTCATTACATATGCACACTTTACCACAGGGTAACCAATTCTATTTTTCACCAAACGTAACAACTGTACCAATGGTAATACATTTGGTGAGGGGGCCCTGTCTTCGTAGACCAATTTATTGGGTTACCTGTGGTAAAGTGTGTATAAGTAATGAGACACAAAGACAGGGCCCCCTCACCAAATGTATTACCATTGGTACAGTTTATACAGTTGATGATTGTTTATTCATGGCTTGCCATGAATACCCAATTGTACCATTGGTAATATATTTGGTGATGGGAGGGTTCTAATTTTTTTATTTAATTTTATTTAATAAAAAGTCCTTTTTTACTTGATATTCTAAATGATTACGTATGACGACGTCATTCATAACCACGTCATGTAAATATTTAGTATACACACATTAAACAAGTTGATGTTATGCACAAATTTTGCATGTTAATTACTTTCACCAACTGTACCAATGGTAATCCAACTTTTACCATCCGTATCAGTTCGTCTATTTTGGACAACCCTCGGTTGTGATGATCCAGCTGTGTCAGAATGCTTCAGTACTTGATAATGACTCGGTGCTTCAGTGGAGGTGCTGCTGTAGCTATCTACTCTGCTGGACATTTCGATTGCATGCTTATCACGATAAATTCTTATCTGCTCGTATTCCCCAGGTGGGGACGTTTGTTAAGGAGTGTTGACACTGTACCGCGTGAAGCTTTGTTTTCGACCATTTCTAGTGCGTTCTGCGAAATAATTTTTTTAAACAGATAATTATCTCATTGTCATCTATATAGTCTTAGATTTTTAAACGGCCATAAAAACCTAACGAAGCTAAGTTGAAATGTATTACAATTATTTGAATACCAATAACTTCATCATGATTGTGATTGTGATTATTTAAGTCATCTTTCAGGCACTAAAAGCCTATGTAAAACTTCTTGAAGCAGTTTGGGGTATTCGTAGTGGCAACTCTGCTAACCCACAGTATATCTATGTCGATGATACCGACGTTCCAGTTATTAATCCTGCATTGGACGCCAGTCAAAAGAAGAGACTTCATTATAATGGAAACCTCGCATCAGGTCGTGCATGGTTCAGTATATCCACTGCAAATGTCAACGATTCAAACACCTACATTGCCTTAATTCGTGAAGAGGGTTCCAGCGCCCAAGTTCCTTACTACCTTTAAGTCATTTTAACTGGTAAGCAAAGTCGTTCTTATTAAAATGGGACAATACCAAGTAAAAGTTCATTTTTTACTTACATTATGTTGGTTTCCTAACAAACACAACTCCACCCCCGTCCCCGAGCCCCCAAACGAAATATGCATGTTGTTTCATATCTTGTTAAATGGTTCACTCCTATTCTCCTACACTCCTACCTTCCCACCTGTGTATACTGCATGTACAGTGATTCTTAAATGTACTTTGCCTTTCGAAGACTATTTCTAGATGATGATTTGAGAAAAAGTTTAATAGCATAACTATACTCAGGTAATCTCATTTAATTGCATTTTTCTCTAAATGTTATTATCAGGTACTCCATCTTCTCATTTCACTTCTACTTCTTCTGTTCCCGAGGACTGAAATATTGCTGGTAATAGATAGCTCTAGCCTTTAGACAGGAAAACTGTAGAGGACTTGTCTGACTTTGAAGGGGTTCCTTAGGTCAAAGTAATGTTGATCTTCGAACTAATTCAGTATTATGCAGCTCTGTGCATGCAATTGCAATGAATAATTGAAATAAACGACTTCAGAATCAGTAACGACTTTAAGGCGCTGAAATACGAGATACGAAAACGTCCAACTTGTCGCGCAACATTGTCTCGTATTTCAGCGCCTTTAGGTAGTATTAATATTAAAGTTTCCCATCACGTCTTCCGATTTTTTTCATAAAATCAACACACTATGATCGAACTCCATAATAGAGCATTATTTATTCCCTACATGAATCAAAGCAAAGCAAAGCAAAGCAAAGCAAAGCAAAGCAAAGCAAAGCAAAGCAAAGCAAAGCAAAGCAAAGCAAAGCAAAGCAAAGCAAAGCAAAGCAAAGCAAAGCAAAGCAAAGCAAAGCAAAGCAAAGCAAGCAAAGCAAAGCAAGCAAGCAAAGCAAAGCAAAGCAAAGCAAAGCAAAGCAAAGCAAGCAAAGCAAAGCAAAGCAAAGCAAAGCAAGCAAAGCAAAGCAAAGCAAAGCAAAGCAAAGCAAAGCAAAGCAAAGCAAAGCAAGCAAAGCAAAGCAAAGCAAAGCAAAGCAAAGCAAGCAAAGCAAAGCAAAGCAGCAAGCAACAAGCAAAGCAAGCAAGCAGCAAGCAAAGCAGCAAAGCAACAAGCAAAGCAAAGCAGCAAAGTCAAGCAAAAAGCAAAGCAAAGCAAGCAAAGCAAGCAAAGCAAAGCAAAGCAAAGCAAACTCGCAACTCGCACACTTCCGGAAAAAGTTAAAAAACCGAAATGATAATTGTATACAAATAAGAAGAAAAAAGTCGAAATTGAAAAAGTAAAAACGCTATCAAATTTATTCGTATGAAGGAAAAAAAAATTAAATCCCCCTCATCTACAACCTAATTTAAGCAACGAATAGAAATAGATAAAGAATTAGACGTGGGGAACGATATACGGTAGGATTTATAACACGACTAGAGTACATATTGAGAATGTTTCAATACAAATTTTAAACATATACTATATCTTATTCGAGACCTTCATCGTTTTAATATTTTGACTTTTCCTCTTGTTCTTTTTGTTCACTTCATCCGGAAACAACAGACCATAATTTATTCATTGCGTGCGTTGAATCAAAAAACCTATATTTTCAGATAAGAGACTGGTTAGAAAAATATGACATTCATTTGCCACAATCTAATAAGAGAAACATATTATTAGGGGTGGATGACATCCCAATAAACTTTATTATTATAATTTACAAACTAGTTCTGTATAAGGGAATAGAGAGAATGAAAATTCCTTCTCTTTCCTTGTTTCAAAACATGAAAATATTGAACATAAAGTTGCCAGAGCAAAAAATAAGGAAGAGCAACATCGTAAGAAGTGAGAAAAAATAATGAGGGCACTCGAAGGGGAATTATAAAAAGTATCGATATATACACCAAAAGTTATATCTGTGCTCTCTAAATCATTTTTTGATGTACAGTATAAGCTTGAAATAGGCATTGCATTTTTGTTCTTTTATTCTTTAGTTGTATTGAGTTGTACTTTATCACTTGCCGTAGTTTGTTGTACTGTATTATTTCTAGTAGTTTGTTTTATTACATGACCGTGAATCTTAGAGCCTGGACACTAGCAAATCGAGCAGTCTGATTGGATAGATCGCATCGCGGACTGGTCTAGATTCTCCGGTATTAACCGGTCCGATAGCATATTAATCTTACGGCGAAAACATTTTGTCCTTTTCAATGAAAAGCGGTCATATAATAAAACTCTTATCAACCGAGCTTGTTCGGTCTGTACGGGATAATCTTGACCTCGGTCGGGTATAGACCTCGCTGCTCTCGGTCTGTACATTCCGACCTCGGTCAAGATTATCCCGTACAGACCTCCCGCTCGGTTAATAAGACCTAAGTACTGTATATATTTAAAACTTTATAATAGGAAATATATAAATTACTGTATTTTGTAAATAACAAAGACAAATTTATTAATAAAAAAAATAAAAAATAAAAAAAATAGCAACTTCCTGACTCGTAGAGTTTCAGATGTTTTGGAATTTTCTCCAACCGGGGCATCTGCCTGAAACCTTTCTGTCTCCTTCTTTTTGTAGTTATTTGCTTAGTGCATTATCATTAACATCTATCCAGTCTATCTAAAAAAACTAATTTAACTAATTAACTTTTAAAACATATGTTATTTTTCCTACAGTCAGGGAAAGAGGCTTTACTCGAGAATTTTTACATTGATTTTTATTTGGAAAGTAACGCAATGCTACAGCAAAATGAAACAGGTTACACTAGGGTGGAACTTCAAATCCTACCTGATTATCTTTTGAGGTGAAATATCAAACAGAGATACATGGTGATCTGAATAGCGCAACAATCCTTAACGCTTGTTTCTATTTGAGTACAAGTTTCTGTTTAAACAAAGATGAAACTGATTATTGCTAATAAAGACCACGCGTTTACTCTGTTTAACTCAGTATTCATTAACTGGTTAACCTTTCAATGTTTTTTTTTTTTTGATTGGATATACTAAAATAAACTTCAGCAAATGAAGATGTGCAGATGAATAATGTTAACCTCTTAAGGGAATATAATCGCAATAGTCAAATATTGCATACTATATATTGATAGTCTGCAGTGACTGATAAGCAGAGCTTTTGTTTTTAAGGTCAAGGGATTCGTGCGGATGTTGTTCCTGTTGAGCCACAGATTCTATGTCCTTGGATTTTGTACGAAGAGGCTCGTACGTCGGACCCAAGCCCTCTGGTGGGCTTCCTGGTGCTAACAGATTGAGCTCTTGATATTGACTTGCATCGCCAGAAGAAGAAAAAACAATTCCGTGGGCACTTGGGTTTCCAATCGCTTGTTGAACGGCTTCGTATTCAGGAATTGATTGGGTTACCTGTGGTAATACATTGCCTCTCATCTCAATATTCTTCAATAAAATAGAAATGAATCATTAAATATCATCACAGAAAAGAGCAGAAATCCTTTAAAACAGAAACGTCGCATTTCTCCCCTTTTCTTCTATCTTGTGTTATTTACATGAATATATTATATACGCATGGATTAAACATGGTTTATCTATTTCGGCATATGGTATTTGTACAATCGCCCACTTCCTATATGTCGGAGCCAGTAGAAAAAAGCGAGGCTGAATTGGCGCGAAATTATCTAGCCGGTTCCGGCGAAGAAATGTTTTTGAATAACTTCCTTTGAAAAGGAATCGAAAGGAACGTTCATTATACTCAATCAACTTGGAAACATAAGTGGACTGGCCTTTTCTGACCGTGCTCGCAATACTGTACGGTTACCCAGTCTAGCTTCTTTTATTTAAAGGGAGGGCGATAAACATATACATGTACCTTTCTTATTTGGAATTGGAATGACAGTGGATGAATAGCTACTCTGTAGAAATGCCACTGCTAAATCCCATTTATTATTTATTTATCTATTTATTTATTGTTTATTTATTTTTAATTAATTAATTGATTTTTATTTGCACTCACATGTGCCTTTTGTTCGTTACCTGACTCCTCACATTCAATTCCAGAAAAAAGGGCTACATTAATGTTTTAAAACATTGGTAAAAACGGATCAGAATAATCAATAAATGCTTAGTTTGCGCTATCTTAATGTGATACAAAATAATAGATATAGGCTGATACCTCGTAACTTTGTCCTTTTGTCGTTGTCCTGATCAATAAACACAAAATTATTTCAATATACAATCGGCCAAATACTTTTATATGAAACGTATCGTTTTGTCATTGCAATAACATGGTATCATTGGGTATTAACGGAGCGTCATGTCAGGAGACTTTAAAATAAACAAACAACTATGGTGAAGAAGTGGTCTTATCTTATGCGCTTATAATGTTAACATACCTTGTTTTATTCCCTTGATCATTTATTACTGTAAAAAGTTCAGGATAAATTAATTTTCAAATAAGGGCTACCAACCATCGTTTAACTCGTAACTCATTTTCATAGCAAACAATAACGATAAAGATATATGACAAGACAAGTGTAAACAAGTGTAAAGACTTTGAGTGTAAGACCCATGCCTTATGAAAAAGAAGTATTGCAACATAGCAACTCACCACTTTTATTGGCCTTTCTCCATAAGAACACAAATAGAAGTACATTAAGACAAAGGGATAGAGCAAGGAGAGACGTGATTACACCAACGATTGTGTCTGTTGAAAAGAATATGAAAATACTGACATATTATGTCATTTGCGTTCCCCTTTTTGGCACTTTCTTCTTTATTTTCTTCTTCTTTTCTTTTCTTTTCCTTTCCTTTCTTTTGTTTCTCTTACTATTTTGTATTTTTATCTGTTTCTTTTTTCTTATTTGTTTTTCCCTTTTTCCCTATTTCATTTTTCCATTTTTTCTTTATTTCTGTTTTAATTTTTATTGCTTTTTGTTTATGTCGTTAGTCTATTTTGAATCTATTTGTTCCATTTCCTTATTTGTCGTTCATACCGCTTTTTCCTTTTTTATTCTCGTAAGCACTCTTACCATATTTCGATTTTTCAATTTTATTGCCATCTATTCTAGTGCCTGAAATAAAATCAGGTTAAGATTAATTAGGGTTCCCGTTTTATCCGGCTTTAATTTAACAAATTGACATCAGATTTTTATGCGTCGGTCCTCTTATTGACGATAAATTGCGTCATCACATTGTCAAAGTAGCGTGGATCCACGAGGCGTGTCCGAGTGGATCCCCATTCTACTTTGACAATGTGATGGCGAAACGTTAAACAAACGTAAACAATGTTCACTACAATAAATTCCACAAAAAGACCAGTAGAAACTCTTTATTCTTCAATGGTGACAAATCATCGTCGTCAGAAATATTTCTCGCTATCTTATTGGTTGACATAATATAAACAAACAACCTTATTGGCTAAAAATTGACAGCTTATCAAACTCTTCATTATAAAGCCAGTTAATGGCTCGATCGTTATTGAATTGATGATTAACAGAATGCACAACAGTGCACAACTCAAAAAGACGATCTTACATGTAAATGTAATTCAAAAGCTACAGTTCTTTGGATTTGCTGGCGAAATGAATACCTTAACCTCACCTTTGTTACATGAATTAAACATGCTGTTTAAAAAAAGTATTTGAAGCCACAACAGAAGGAGAGAATTCGCTCAAACTTGAAGCCAATGGAGCCTGCGGTGCTTGTGGCAAAATTTTGCACGAGGTGGGAGCCTTGCCTTGCTCCAGTGCATGGGAAATGATCTCTGAACAATTCTGGAGCTGTGATGTTGATGGCCGACGGTTGTAGCTGGCTAGACTTTCTTCATTTGCTTGCCCAGAAATGATCATAATATGTCGATGGGGGTCGCTCGTACACAATGGTTTGTGTACATCTTTGACAGACCAGCCCCCAGTGAAATTTCTTTCATCAATTTTGACAGTCGATTTACACCCAGAGGCTTGTTTTGATACCAAATATCATCGGAGTGCTCAAAGTTGGATCTGGGTTTCTGAAAGAAAGCTTCTTGTAAAGGATTTAGCTTGCTCAGGGTAAAGCTCCATGCAGTGAATTGCGTCGCCATCTTCATTTGCACTGTAAAGCCTGGTTTCCTTTTCTGTGCTTAACTTATCGTTAAATCCCACTTGGTGGTTCTTAGAATTTGTTCTTCGTGCGACATCTGTATAAATGCTTTCCCGTAATTGTCTCTATCGAATACAAAGCTGTTTCTTCTTAGCAAACGCTAATCTTCACAGCCACGGCGACATCAGTAGATCGTTTAAAAGACCATCTGGAGTTTCTGGACTCATGAATGGGCTTGTCTTCAATTTCAGGATGTCTTAAGATTCAATGACAGGCTTGTGTTTAGTGCATTCTTTATTTTCTCTTCGGATAGCTTTAAGCTTTGATACCAGCATTTTGTTACTCCTTGCAAAGACTGGATTGTTGGTTAACTTAATGCATCTGATATTGGCGATTAAGTGCCTCTCGATAGAATTCCTGAAACCAAGAAGTGACGAACGGCTGTATTCTTCTCCAGATTTTGTTCTTGCCTCTGCATAAAAGCTTCTTAGACAGTCATCTAGATCAATGCTTGACATCTCTAGTAGTATTATTTCTACTCCTCTTTACTTGCACCAATCTGAAAATTCGATGTATGTAATAACATTTTATGGCCAATAATATCATGATAGACAAAGAGAAGTTTATCAAAATATGCTGTAACAAAACATGGCGAAAAATTACGTACAGTCAGCGGTTCGGTACCGCGGGCGCGTATTCATTGTTCAATATTGTACTAAGATGGCTGCCAGTACCAATCGAAAAACGATGCCAGGATTCTACAGACAGCTTAATGAGTCTGAAACCTGGTTTTTAGAGCCAGTAAAGGTGATGAAAAGAAACAGGATGACAAGTGGCCCATATTTTGCAGTAGAAAGGTTAATTTCGAAGCGAAACTACAAGGGAAATGTAAGTAAATTAAAATTTTTTGACAACTTCATTCTTACTTTTTCGGCATGCTTGTGACCATTTTCTTAGCTTTAAAAGTCAAAATTTTAATTTTTTTTTCGAAAAAAAGGATTCTGACTCCTGTTTAGTTAGTAAGCTTCACATTTCCCCCCAATTTAACAAGGATTTTTGTATTTTCAGACTGAGTATCTTATCAAGTGGGAAGGTTACAGCTCGTACTGCAGTAGCTGGGAGGATGAGGGGAATCTAACAAAAGATCTGATCCGGTAAGTATTAATGCGAATCTAGTGATTTTTGCTCCTGTAAATTACATGCCAACATAAAACTTTATTTAATCATACTCTACTAACTGTGATTAAATTAACCTCTATTAACTCTGGATTAAATTCACTCTCTTTTTTTTACAGAACATTTGACAAACCTATAATAGACCATCCAAGACTGGAAGCAAACATTGACTGCTTGTTACATAACATAACTGCTAAGCTAAAAAGCAAATCAAGGGCTCCAGTTTCCTTTTGTTTTGACCATGATTGTTTTCGGTTTTTATTTGGGGGTAAGGGAACTGTATCTAGGGATGACAAAGCATTTATGCTAGAAAAGGAGGATTTTCAATGTTGTCATTTTTTCAATGATTGGGATCAGTGTTTAGATAGCAATGGGGATGGAGTCATTATTCAATTTCCAATGAAGGTGGGACTAGTTCTTTCTTTATCACCAAGTGTAACTGTTTTTCAAAATAGGAAATTAGTAAAACAACCCAGAATGCCAATAGAAAAGCTGAAAATTGATTTTTTTCGTAAGCCTTTCTCCTGTATTTAAATTGTTTACATTAGGGAAAACATTTAAATATAAACAAATTACTTGAAAGTATCATTTGTAAAAGACATGAAAAGTTATTTATCAGCTTCTAAAAAGACACTCTAACTCATTGTTTTTTCCCCAAACAGTTGAATGACTGTGTCATCTATGTGAATTGTCAGTATAATGAGTGTCAAATGGGCTAGCTAGTGTATTTTATTCAATATGCATTGCATTTTATGTCTGCTATTACTTGATTTTTGTAGATAAAATCCATTGTCAAGCAAAAGCTAACAATTTAAAATTTTGTATTTGTCAATAGAAGATAAAATAGTGCAAATTGTAAAGATAATTTACATTGTACTTCTTTGAACTTTTGTAAGCAAACAGGCTAATTTTTAAATTTTAAAGCAATTAATTTGAAAAAAGTAGCTATTAGAGTGCCATGAACATAGTAATAAAATAGTAACACTATGTGAATGAAATTGTATATAGAAAAGCTACTTAAAGTATATTGCAATTGAATATATACAATATGAGTCAATGGCATGAAATTAAAACATCTGGGTAATTAAAAAACTATAATATTTTTAGTATTTCAGTATGCCAGTCATTTGCATTTCTCTTTGAGATAAAATTGTCTCTTTGTTTTCTTTTTTATTCCCTCTTCCCAGTAAACAGCATTCTTTTTCTCATATTTTCTTCTTTTCCTTTCATTATCCCTTAGACTCCATTGCCTACTTTCCACTCTTAAGATATCTGCTGTTGAGTCCCACTTGTTTGATTTTCTTAGGACTACAGATCTAGCAACATCATTGTTTTTCTCCACTCCCTGTCCTGTAAAAACTTTCAATGACTTGTACATTTGAAGAAAATATGGTACATGAGCTACTAAGATATGCATATAAGGTGTTACCCTTCTCCTCTCATACCCCTTCATTTTTCCATTCAGGGAAACAAACAACTTCACCCAAGCTACAGCTTTAAGATGGAAGATAGATGGATCTTGTTCTGGTGACCAAGTGTTGATAATGGCATAGAGCTCACCAAAGTTATTCCATATCTCTATAACCTTTTGTCCCAGGTCTTGACACTGAAAAAGTTCTAGAGTTCCTTCTTTTTTTTGGAAATTCTTAAGAAGTTTCTTTTTGTCATCTCCTGTAAGACTGGTCCACTTATATCTTCCACTTGCCCTCCCATCTGCATTTTTTTCTTCCCACACATCAAAAGAAATTCCTAGTGACTTAATATGCTCCACAGTTTTCTTTAGCTGAACTCCCCTCTCTTGTCCCCTAGCTCTATTCACTTCAATAATTTTGTCCCAATCTAGTGCAGCATCTATCACATTCTCTAGCAAAATATCTGTTACTCTTAACATAAGATGAAGTTCATCTACGACTACATGGTCTAGTTGAATCTTAATAAGTGGTTCTCGTTCGCACCCATAGTTGTAGTTATTTTTCTTGCTGGGATGGTTTTTGTACAAGGTAAGTATTTCTTTGAGAGTTCTGCATAGAGGAAGCTTATTAAAATTGGAGAAATCAGTGTCTACTTTCCATCTATCTTCTTTGGGAATCTTACACCAGGCACAGGCATAGTCAGCTGTGGCAGATTTTAATCCAAGCATTAGCAAAATAAATTTGTAATCCCCTCCCAAGAAAAATTCAGTGTTCAGGTGTTGTCCATTAACTTCTATAGAACCACTCTGTATCAAATCATTGATTTCTTGAAAAATTGATTGGAAGGCATCCCTTAGAACTTCATAATTTTCAGGTGCATCGACAATGGCAATGGTCCTGTTTCCCTTAGCAGACATTACATCTTGTCCCGATTGCAGCAAAGAAAATGAGAGAATTATATAATTACTATTCCTGGTCATACGAGCACCATCACCATTTACCTTGATTTTGATCTTATCATTGGCTACAGAAAAGTCCCTTGCATTTTTAAAGAAATCTGTTACCTGTACTTTGAGTAGGTCAGTTAGAGAGTTTACTTTAGAACCATGGTATGGGCCAGGAAGTGAAGATAAATGGCACATGTCATTAAGGTTGGACCTGCACTGTTTGATTAAATAAGATTTGGGAAGTCCCTCACAAATAAAAGAAAATTCATGATAAAATTTGTCACCAACACAAAACTTGTCAAGTAGATATAAAACCTGCTCAACTTTGGACTTTTCTTCATTGGTCAAGTTGTTATAATTTTTTCCCTTCTGACTACCATTTAAATCTAGCATATGGGTATCTCCTGATTCTTGATCCTTAATTAGTAAAGCCTGTATGTCTAGGCCAAAAGAATTGGAAAACCAAAGTGCTGTTTTTGCTCTATTTAGAAAACAGTTCAGTGTTCTGCTCTTATTTTTTGTCGATGATAGAGGTTTGCCTTGAAATTCGTTTTCATTTTCTAGTACAGAAATGTAGCTTTGTAGCTCAGCATTGGACTCCTGAAGATGTTGAATTTGCCTATCTCTATTTGCTATTTCTTGCACAAGACAATCAAACATATCTTTCTTTGCCTTTTCAATATCATCATACCTTTTTCTCCATTCCTCCACTTCATTCCTTAGAGTACCTAGCTCCTCGTTCCACTGATCTACGGTTTTAATTTCGCCTTCTCGAATATGAAAATTTCTGCTTCTATCATTCAGTTGCTTCCTAGCTCTACCTTTAGTCTTCCTATATTCTTGAACTACTTATCCTGCTATTTTTCTGATGTTATCGTTTATTCTATTTCTTACTTTTTCTTCAGAAATAAAAACAAACGCATTACCTGGCACACTCCATTCTAGTAAATCAACAAAATTTACCTTTGCATTGTACCGATCTTCTTGTACAATTTCGTGCCATAATTTCAGTAGTGGAAAAGGTATTTTCACTGCAAAAATTACTTTATCGTTTCCCCTACTATAAGCATAATGAAATTCAGAAGAAGACAACTCAACGTTTGAGAGATCTTTATTCAAACGGAGCCGATGGTAATGTGCAAACACGTCCGACATTTTGAAAAACTAGTAAACAGCTGATCGATTGACAGATGATTTTACCGCCAAAATACGATCCACAGGCTCTCAGTCCTCCTCTATGAAATTAGTCAGTGATAACCTGGGACTTAGATGATATATTGAATGATGGGATACAAAATGGCAGACGAAGAATCGATAGTTTTTCAGATATTCTCTTCGAAATTCGCTCTAATTGTACAAGAATACCGCGCGTCATTAGGAATATAAGCAGAAGAAGATTCAAAATTTCTATTCTACCTCATGTTTGGCTGATTTTGGAACCGGTAAAACGAATTTTTTTGCTTATAATTTTGGTTTAAAAACATTGTTTACATGATGAACTTCAAACCTGGATATGTGCAAAACCTATATATTCTTCATTTACATTATTAGAAAGCTGGATTTTCGTGCGAAAATCAGTAAAACAGCATGTCGGCCATTTAATTTGTCTATTCACTCTATGTTTTAACGGCTAAATCTTTGAAAGTAATTGGAACCGGTAAGACGATATTTTTTCCTTTCAAAAATGTAATGACATTATCGATAATTGTTAGGAAAAAAATATTGGATATGTGCAAAATGTAAATATTTCTCACAATAAAAGCTAGGAGGAAAAAACTCGGGATTCTCGAAGGTTTTCAATTACATTTTGTTGTTCTTTCTTTGACTTTTAAGCACTCTACTGCGCATGCTCATCGGCCATGTTGTAGCGAATTTTTCGCCATGAGCCATACCTTCAAACATTTTCAGACGCCATTTTGTGTTTCATTTAGTGCCTTTTGAGGTTGACTCTAGCACAATTTCTTGCAACTCTTGGTCATTAGAAGTCGAAAAAAATAACTTTTCATTTCGGCACCTTCTTGTTGCTCAGTTTTTACTTTTTCAAGACAGAAAGCAAGCTCCATATCAGATGTTTCATCAAGATCGAAATAGTCAGTATTTGCATCGATGTTAGAAGCATTTAGTGTGTAAAAAAGTTGAAATTGAAATTTGGCTCGTCCATTGTGCACTTTTCTAGTTCAGCCTTTTCAAGGAGCTTGAGTGTACGCGTCATTTTTTTATCTGTCTGTCCACTTATTGATGATAAAAATTAGCCAATCAGCGCGCGGCGCGAGGAACTCGTAAGTTATTGTAAAACAAAGTATATACAATAACCGTCACCATCAGGCATCACCATCACCATCATCATCATCATCATCATCATCATCATCATCAAATGTTATTATTGTCATGCATGGACACTATTTTCCAAGCCAAGAGCACAGCAGTCGCTCATCAAATATACTATATTCTTTCATTATGCTCACCAGTTTCCATTATTGCTATATCCTCTGTAGTATTTACAGCCTTGACACTTGCGTCATCCCTCGCACTTTCTCCATACTTGTTCCATGCAGTAACCATAAACACGTATGACTTTCCATCAACGATATTATTCGTCGCTGTATATTGCAGTTGAGATGGATCAAAGATGTCAGCAATTTTTTCCCACTGCGTTTGGACCTCTTTCATGTAAATAGTATATTTTGTTATTCTTCCCCCATTGTCATTAGGCATTTTCCACCGCAGTACCACTGACAGTTTGGAGTCTCTGCTGGTGTACAACACTAGCATCAGCTTTGGTATTGTAGGTTTACCTTCAAAAGAAACATAGTTGATAAGTTCTCGAGTCACAAGCCCGGGTCACAAGCTTTTCTTGAACAGATTAAAGAAGTCTCGATCATACCCACCTTGATTTTTTGTTGTTATGGAGACTTCAGATATATTCCCAGAACCGACGTCATTTATCGCGACAACTTTAATAGTATAACTTGTGTTTTTTGTCAGGCCATAGAAATACGTATGAGTGCCTGTTGTCGCCTTTTTCTGTGGTGGGATTGTGTTGAGTTGTACTTTGTAACCAATAACAGGATTTCCACCATCATAACCAGGTTTGGTCCACCTTACATTCACTGATGATGCTTGGATATCATGGTCTAGTATCGTGAATTCGGGAGGGCCTGGTGGAACTAATTTGAATTGAAATGAAATGCAATGAGATAACTATTTCCCTCTATTATTTGAATCAAATAAACGTTATACTTGTTTCATTATAATTGCAGGACCTCTCTGAAAAACACCTTGGTGATGAGAGCTTCCTGTATAAACATTGTTATTATTATTATTCATTATTATATTGTGTTTGTGTTCCTTTAAAATGTTGTTTATATATAATGCGAATAAGCCTTTTCATAGTTTAAGAATATATTTTACAGCGCATGCGATTTTATCCCGAATTTCTCACCTTCTTTTGTTTAATTAAGAACAAAAGAAGGTTTAGACAAAAGAAGGCGGGATAAGTTCGGGATAAAATCGCATGCGCAGTGGAATCGATTCTTAAACTATAAAAAGGCTTATTTTGTTTAACCTATTTATTAACCCTCCGTGCATGATTGACTGGTGCAGTTCAGTGTTACTGACATAGAGAACATCACGCAGAAGAATTGTTATTGGTACGTCCAGATTCAATTTCTTTCATTACGTTGTTAAACATTATGTATTCATCACCTTTACAGATTCTGAATATTTTCGTCACACATTTTGATACTTACACAGCTGTGAAACACTAATAAAATGCTCATCTCTGCCAGCAACGTTTGCAGCTTGACATTTGTAGAACCCATAGTCTGCACCGCACTCTGTTGTTTTTACTCTCACTTGACTACCTTCAGTTAAATTCTTAGCACCACATAATATTTGTTGACCACTGGGTTTGTACCACGTGAAGTGTGGTTGGGGAAATCCATCTACAATGCACTTGAGTGTCATCATGTTACTATTCCAGGAATTTAGGCTCCTTGAAGAATTCGATGCGCTAACTACTGGCTTGTCTAAAAATGAAATAATACAAATAAGGATAATGATTGTACGATGGAATTTTTTCAACTTTGAATTGTCTGTTGCTGTTTACAGTTTAGAGTAGCAGATATAAGACTGTATCGATTAAGAAGCTGAAGGATCGATTGGTATGTCGGTTTACTGAATTTTAATAACGTTGATGATGCTATGGAAAAAGATAATACAGGCTATGTGATTGTCTAAAACATGCTGATTTACCCTTGGTTTTTAATGCATGACATGACTGTTACTTGCAGTGGAGTTAAGTTAAGCAATTTCTACGTCTAATGCCTGTTTTAAAAGTTCCACGTTTAAATGGGGCCTAAGAAATTAAGCTTCTTGTGCATACTCACAGTAGACTGATACACTTGTCCTCGTAGTAGTTGGATCCTCGTTTGGGTTGTTTTTAGCCTGGCACTCATATAGTCCAGCATGGTAACGACTAATGTTATCTATATGTAGTACGACACTTCCTAATCCTTGGCTGTGTGTAACAACACTACCATCTTTGATATACACCCATGTGATGTTCGGTGTTGGTGGACCAATAGCTGTGCAGTTTATCTTTAAATTCTCTCCCTCGATAATGTGGTAAGTTGTCATAGGATGATTCGGCAAAAATGTCGGATGCACTTAAAAAAAAAAGAATAGACCCATTGCACTGAGACCCGAGAGCATTTTTTCTGGGCGACAAAACAATGCATTTTTTATGCAAAAGGAAAGACAGCCTTGTGTTTTGTCCCCCAGGACAATAGTCCTTTGCAAGAACAGGTCACGTGGCCCTACTCTCAGCAAAAAGATATGTATCTTTGTATCAAAATGAACACCAGAAATAGAAGGACAACCTCAATATTAGTAAAATGGCAAAGTTTCAGCTTATAACATGTAACACGGGAGAAATGGCATTAAATACAAAATTAGATATTTCATAAGCTGAGGATTATATTATATTATGCCATTTCTTCTATAGTCAACATTATAAGCCAAAACTTTGCTTTGTTGCTAATATTGAGGCGCTCTTTCCATTTCTGGTGTTTATTTTGACACAACGTCTCTTTTTACCGAGGGTGGGGTCACGTGACCTATTGTTGCCAAAGGCTTTTTGCTCTATTAAATCAATGGAAGGGGTTTATACTGAAGGTAAGCCTCGATTTGAATCGAAAATTAACGTGTTCCATTTAATGTCCATGGTAATTTTTTAAACTGCATGTTTGGGTTATTAAAGCTAGCAATATTTAATTTGCCTTTGTTACATGCAAAGATGCTGAAATGATACTCACCCTGTGTAAACGAGCCTGAATCAAGAAACACTCTGTTGTTTTGTAGGAACTCAAAAAATCCTCTATTTAGAGGCTTATTAATAAACTTAAAGTTTACCTGTTGCTACCAGATTTACTTGGTGGTTAAGAGGGTTTCCTGCTTTAAGCTTCAGACTACATTGATATATCCCGTTATCAGCACTAGTCACATTAGTAATGACTAAAATAGTCATAGACTCTCTGCGTACTCGATCAGGGTTTAGTAATCGTGATGGACATTCTGCTCTATTGACGATAAAGTTCCAGTTAGTGTATTTGTCATCAAATCCGATTCTTCGTTCACTGCCCCCCTTTTCACAAAAAGACCATACTGGTGAATTTGATTGGAACTCTTGCATTCTATCGTCCACATGGTAGTCCCACAAAAACCTGGCTGTTCCTCCACTAGATACGTACAACACACTGGGAGGGAAATTAGTAAAGCGAGCTGATGTGTCTGAAAAACAGAAATGTTAAAGATCGTCAGTTAAAATACTTAGATGTTTTGGACTTGTTATCCGTCTTTTAACATTCATGCAACGACAATCGAATAAGATGAATAAATAATTTCAGCGAATTTTTAATTCGGACCCTTTGGCATCAATTAACACCATTTTCTTAGTTTGTTTTGTTCTCTTTCCTCTTTGGGCAATGCCATGCTTGGAAGTCTGGCTGAAATGGCCAGTCGAAGCAGCTTAGGTTACTTCGCTAACACTTCTATCGAATCTAAAAGCTGCAGCCGAAATTCACAGTAGTTTTGATTAAATTAGTTGACTCTGGATTATTATTTTTCTAGACCGGAATCCAACCTTCTTTACTGCCATAAAACTCTTTAAGATGAGAGGCCCAGGTGAGTTCGGACTAAAACGTCTATGCAATTTGGGTTGACATAGGGTTTGGACGTAGCTATCGTTCTCAAGATTGTATACGTGAATGTCACCAATGTGTGTTTTTTAGTAACCTGGACTTCTTTTATTGACTCGAAGCCTCAAACATCTTTGATTATTGTTTGTTGACCTTTGTCAGGTACCAAAAATGTACCAAAAATCCTAAACAGTATATGCCACTTCCAGCATTGCAAATAACTGTTCAACTCACCTACGCAAGGAAGTAAAATTACTCCAACCATGATACCAGGAATATAATAACTAATAAGTACTTGACCAACACTCATCCTGAGAGTCATTAACATTGGACAACGATTTTTTTAGATAAAATATCGCTGAGGGTTTTAATCAAAATCATTCCCCATAATATTGGCAAACATCCTTGACATACACTTCAACTTCCTTGTTGTTTTTAATTATACGCTCTTAATTTGTTTTCTTTGTACTCCATCGGGATGTAACATGTTTGTTTTCAGACTTTTATCGTAAGATAAAAATACTTACTAAATAACGCAAGAGTTGATTTGGAATTTTCTTCAACCGGGGCATCTGCCTGAAACCTTTCCCCCTTTTTTGTAGCTATGTTCCTACATACGTCTATAGTACCTACATTATTATTAATACATCTAAAATAACCTAATTTAGCTAATTAACTGTTAAGGCATCCCCCCCCCCCCCCCCCCTACAGTCATGAAAAGAGGCGTTACGTTAAAGGAGATATTTACATAAAGTTTTTATCTTATTTGGAAAGTAACACCATGCTACAGCAAAATGAAACAGGTTAACCTTTCCTTTTTACATGATTGGATATACTAAAATAAACTTTAGCAAATGGATGCTAAAGAATCTGAAGGAAATATAGTTGCAATAGTCAAACATTGCACACTATATATTGTTAGTCTGCAGTGACTGATAATTGGCAGAGCTTTTGCTTTCAAGGTCAAGCGATTCGTACGGATGCTGTTCATATTGAGCCACAGATTCCAAGTCCTTGGATTTTGCAAGAAGAGGCTCGTACGCCGAACCCAAGCCCTCTGGTGGGCTTCCTGGTGCTAACAGATTGAGCTCTTGATATTGACTTGCATCGCCAGAAGAAGAAGAAGAAGAAGAAGAAGAAGAAGAAGAAGAAGAAGAAGAAGAAGAAGAAGAAAAAAAAAAAAACACAGTTCCGGGGGCACTCGCGTTCCCAGTGGCTTGTTGAACGGCTTCGTATTCAGGAACTGGTTGGGTTACCTGTCGTAATATATATTGCCTCTCACCAATTACACCAAGGTCTTTGAGTCTGTTCCTTCAAGCAAAGACCCTTGTGTGATTGTCACTGGTGAGTTGTCATGGGCTACTCATATCAAGAACAGGTGCGCGAAGGGAAACAGAGTCCTCGGGCTCGTAAAGCGAGTGTGCGGTAAAGATATTACCAACATATCAATAAGAAAACTTATGTACACTCCTTTATAAGTTATACCGATATTAGAATATGCCTCGTGTCTGTGGTCTGCCTACACAGCTTTACGTCGTAGGTTACTTGAAAATATTCAACGTCGCGCTACCAAATTCATTTTGAATTATCGTGATAGAAAGGTTACCTATAAAGAGAGGCTAGATAAACTTAAGACTTACTTCCGTTAGAATATCGCTGGGATATACATGACCTCGTTCTTTTGTTTAAATTTAAGTCTGGGCTCAAGAAAGCAGCCGGATTTAGGCTTTTTGATCCCCGCAACTTCAATTCATGGCACGCGCAGTTATGATCCTACAAATTTCCACCTTGTTTATTCTCACCGTCAGTTATACTTTACAAGTTCTTTTTTCCCCAGGTCTGTTAAATTGTGGAATAAACTCCCTAGTTCTCTGAAGCATGCTGAATCTGTCCCAAAATTCAAAGATCTCATTTTTCATCATTTTAAGGATAAAATAATAAATTCATACAGACCGCCTGAAGCAGTTTAAAAAACTCGTAGATCGTGTTTTATCAGGTCTTTAGAAAACTCATTAATAATTCATGAAGAAAACACAATAGAAATCATGACCATGAAGGTGATTTTAAATCGGATAAAGATTCGTCTTCATTTGCATAAACTTTAACTTGGATTTTCTCTATCAAACTTGGTTCATTTCGTAAAAAAATCGGTACACAATGAGAACAAACATCATAAGTTTTCTAAGCCGTTCAATAATCTCGCGGATCGTGTTTTATCGGGTCTAAAACCACTCGGCTGCGCCTCGTGTTTTATACCCGATAAAACACTCCTGCTCGTTTATTAAACATTACATAACCAATCGGCTACGCCTCGTGTTTTTATACCTGATAAAACACTCCTACTCGTTCTTTAAATACTACGGTAAATTCCGCAAAATCACTTCACATATGCTTATCATTATTAAAATGTTTATTATCGAGGTAAATTTGAGCAAGAACGAGTCAAATTGTAATGCAATGCAAATGAGGTCATTTTACCGTCGAGATCTCCTTAACACCCAACGTCGACAAAACGCCCTTTCGCCCTTTTTTACTCTACCTCACGAAATAACATTTTCCGTTCAGGACTCCATGCAAGAAAGTTAAGGTGATAGAACCATTTATTCACTTCCTTGAGCGTGTTAACGTAGAACTAATAAGAAAATTGCATCCATTAAAACTAGATGAAGATGTTTATAATTGGTAATATTTAGATCCAGAATCCCTGCAACGCTCCAAAAATTAATCCACGACCCTGAGGGAAGAAACACGTCGGTAACCTAAATGTTTTTTATCCAGTGATATTCAAACTTTAAAGGAACTTTGCTTTAATAGCCAAAAGGTGCAGAAGAGTAAAAATATAAAAGAGTAGAGTAGGCAATAATTATTTACAATTTAGATCCAGAATCCCTGCAACGCTCCAAAAATTAAACCACGACCCTGAGGGAAGAAACACGTCGGTAACCTAAATGTTTTTATCCAGTGATATTAAAACATTTAAGGATGCAGAAGAGTAAAAATACAAAAGAGTAGAATAGGTAAAATATAACTTATACATTTCTATATTCTTGCATATATTGTATTTTTATATTTAATAACTAGTAAATGAATTAGACGTTTTTATCGTGAGATACGCCTACGTTTAGCACAATAGAACAGGAATAAGAAAGATGCAACAGCTTGTAGAAGAGTTGGGTAAGATATAAACAAATTGATTTTAATCGAAATGGTTTCTTTTTATTACGAGAATTTCGTGATATTCACTTTTCGTGTCTCTTTAAATTCTGTGCAACTATAAATTCGTATTCGTATGAAAAATTATTAACTTTGAAGTACGAATGTTTGAGCAAGAACAAGTTGAAGTTAAAATGGAAATGAGGAAATTTTACCGCAGCAGTCGTAATTTCGCCCTTTCTTCACTTTACCTCACGAATGGATGTTTATAATGACAAAACGCATCTTTCCTTAGCAAACGTTTAGTGGGTAAAATTTAGGTTTTAGCATTTAAACTATGTAACAAGTTATATCTAAGTAACAAGTTAGATTCAGAAAGTCTATAATATATATTTATTATATTACCGTGAATCTTAGAGCCTGGGCACTAGCAAATCGAGCAATCTGATTGGATAGATCGCATGGCGGACTGGTCTAGATTCTCCGGTAAAAACCGGTCCGATCGCATATTAATCTTACGGCGAAAACATTTTGTTCTTTTCAATGAAAAGTGGTCATATAATAAAACTCTTATCAACCGAGCTTGGTCGGTCTGTACATTCCGACCTCGTTCAAAATTATCCCGTACAGACCTCCCGCTCTGTTAATAAGATCTAAGTAAAAGTAGGATGGTCTCCTTGTCTGCGTGTTATACCCTTGGGATAAAAACACCCTTACGCGTTCACTTCTAGAAGCTGTTTTTAACGTGGTTCAATCTCAGGTTCGAAGCGGATGGGAATTTGGACCACGTGTCCTTTTCTTAGTTGATACTTTCTTAATTGTCGGCCTCTCATCACATGAAAAGAAACAGGAATGTGGTACTAGTAAGAGTAGAAGCAAACTATATAGTAAAGTGGCGAAACGGACATTCAGTTTATTACAAAAACCTTTTTTTTTACACATATTAACATATGGTAGCTTTAGGATTTATCTGCTACAGCTTAGTGCGTCCCATGTACTGTACCACTTGGTCTAGGTGTCGTTGTTGCTTCCTATAACCTCCTAGAAATGAGCTTATTCTCACAGCATTTCTGTAGCGAAACCCTCTTTCAAAGCGTTATCATTTCCGTATCGAAGTAGTTGAGCCTGCAATTTCACGGAATATACTATTGGTTTAGACCAAATAGTAACATCTATAACTGTGATATCCATGCATAGTATACAATGAATAACAAATAAAATATACATATTGGTAATTGATTGGTAGTAAAATATCCATACTACCTTCGTAAAGTTCATTTAAGTTTAGACCGGTTTCTGTAAGAGTGGAAAACCTACGGTATTGACTTAAAGCACGTACACGGTAGGACGTGTCATAATAATGAAATGGCTTCCTATTATCTTCCAAATATTTCATACAATCACACGCGCGCGTAGATACGGTTACGATAATGTACGGTAAGACTTCGCAATTTTGAAAAAAAAAAAAAAAGAAAGAAAAAAAAAAAAGAGTTGACTAAGCCAGCGAGCGCTTAACGAGTTGATCGCCTTGATCGACCTCACTCAAATCGTAGCTTCCAAAGTCTGACTGCACACTTACAGTCCAACAGACATAGAAAAACACGCATTGGATATAGATGGCGTACGCGAAACTCAGGTTTACAAACTGATGTTTATAATGTTCTACTTCTTCTACAGAGGGCCTTATTGGCAAAAAATATGATCTACTTCATTCAATCTTGATTAAAAAAAAACAAAAAACAAAAAAAACAACAACAACAAACAAAGTAATAAGCTATTGGACGTTTGAAGGTTATTTCTGACAACAGTCCACAACTGTCCGTCGACATTCTAGTTTTACGAACACGGTAAATTCCGCAAAATCACTTCACATATGCTTATATTTTGTAAGACTATAAATTCATGCTCGATTAAAATGTTTATTATCGAGGTAAGTATGAGCAAAAACGAGTTGAATTTAAATGCAATGTCAATATGGTTAATTTACCGTCGCGCACGCCTTAACACCAAAAGTCAACGACATGCAAGAAAGTTAAGCCTATTGAACCATCTATTCCCTGACTTGAGCATGTTAACATAGAAATGATAAAAGAATATTGCAGCCATTAAAACTAGAAGAAAATGTTTATAATTGGTAATATTTAGGGAGGGAAGAAACAGGTCGGTAACCTTGGTATTTTACCAGTGATGTTAAAATATTTAAGGGACTGAGGAATAATAGCCAAAAGGTGCAGAAGATTAAAATATCGAAGAGTAGGCAAAATAAATAAAAAACTTACACATTTCTATATTCATGCATCTACTGTATTTTTATATTTAATAACTAATAAATGAATTAGACGTTGCTATCATGAGCTACACCTACGTTTAGCACAATAGAACAGGAATAAGAAAGAAACAACAGGTTGTAGAAGAGTTGGGTAAGATATAAACAAATTGATTTTAATCGAAATGGTTTCTTTTTATTACGAGAATTTTATGATATTCACTTTTCGTTTCTCTCTAAATTCTGCAGCACTATAAATTCTTATTCGGCTTAAATACTTACATTGCAGTAAGTATATTGGAGCAACAACAATTTAAATTAAAATGCAAATGATCGAGGGAATTTTACCACAGCGGTCGCCCCTTTATCTCACGAAAGGATAATTACAACGAAAGGACTGCGGCCTTTTCTTAACAAACTTTAGGGGAATAAATACATGTTTTAGGATTAAAACCATTAATGGTTCGAGTATATATTTTTATAACTTTGCTTAATCACATGTTCGAAGCGTTTGAAAAGTTTGACCCCCTGTCCTGTCTTTGTTGATATATTAATTATTTCCGCAACACTTGAAAAGAAACTTGGATCAGTGGATGGCACTGCGTGGAAGCAAACACCATAGTAATTGTGGCGACAACGAATAACTTGCTATTGTTATTATTATTATTTCTTTCTAATTGCTGGTGCATAAAAGTGCAAGAGATGTTCCTAGATGAGTCATTCTAGGTCTGTCACATCGAGTACGAGCATTGGGCACACTGATTAGAAAGTACAGGTAAGCAACGGTCAGTACAAGATCTAGTTTACACTAGTAAATTGCACTAGTTTACAAACCGTTTACAAACCATTTCAATTCCTCAAATTACTTTTAAAAATTACCATCCTGACTTAGTACTTTTCTTGAACTGTAGTTTGTTTTGTTAGTTGTAGAAGAAAGAGAAGCTATGTATCATAACCGTTTTCTTTGCTTGGTTATTGTTGCTGTTCTGGTTACAGTCGCAGTAGCCTATAAGGAAGGTGAGTTACGTTTTGAGAATAAGGATATTCATTATTAAAATACTTCTATTGCGCAGGTTTCTTTAGATCAATACATTATTTTTTTGTAAAGCAGAAATCCAGAAACTTCTCTAGGCGATGAATTTGAACGATAACTATAATAGATAGAAGAGTTATTAAATGGGAGTTTCAATAATCCAATGAGAATAATATTTACGATGAGAATGAGCAAGAAAAAACAAAAAAAAAAAAAACAAAAAAAAACAAAAAAAACAAAAACGGATCTGAACAAATGAGTTTTTAGAGCAGATTGGAATGAACTTAGAGTGTGTAGGAGTGAATTCCATAGTTCAGGAGTAGAAATAGCAAAACATCGTCCACCAGAGGATTTCAAATGGTAATTGGCTTTAATTTCTTTAGGAATAGTTGATTAGACGAACGCAGAACCTATGACTCACTTTTATTTCATGAATATAAATGCAGCCTATACACCCATTAAACAATAGTAACCATGCAGTGCTTAAAGTTATCAACTCTTTAGTTATAAACTATAGCTTATCTAATCCGCGCGCTCTGATTAGCTGATTCACTCTCAAAACCTATCTACCGCTACCGGTTGAGATATGGCCGACTTGTTTATTGACAACTCACAAAAATGTTCTCTACTACATTTTATCTTCAAAATTCTGAATAAAATATAAAGAAAGCTTTCATTTTTGACGTTTCTTTAAACCGATTTGGGAAATGAAGGAATTGCCAACCGAATCCCCAAAAATCGACCAAAAAGGCCAGCCTTTTACTAATTGAAATGATGAAAACTGATTGGCAAATAATAAACGAATCACTGGCTGAAACCTCTAGAAATCGACAGATAAGACCCACCTTTTACTGGAATAAATGATATGAAAATTTAAACTCACTAGTTGACGAGGCGCAGGCGAAAAAATTCAAGAACAAAAGATAAGTCTTAGTTTGACAAACTTTTCTTTAAAACTTTAAAACTTTGTTGTAAATTAAAGCCTTTATCGAATTTTACGCCCTCAAACATTAACCCTAACAATATTTTTTAATATTAATTTTCTTTTCTTTTCGTTTTTTTTTTTTATTCCCTTTTTCTTCGTTTTCTTTTGTTTTTTGTTTTTTTGTTTTTGTTTTTGTTTTTTGTTTTTTTTTTAATTCCACTGTATATAATTCTTTTTTTTAATTCCCCTTTAATACTTTGTACACTTTTGCATGCATATGTACAGTTAGAAAAATCGTCTTATGTAACATTTCTTCATCCCAGATTCTTCATCACCAGATGGCAAGCGAGAGGCAAGAGGAGTGAAATGTAGTTGCGATGGCAAACCTGGAATTTACTGGTTTTTTGCTAAAAAATGCCCAGATGGATACGGCTATAACAGAGCGTGTCGTTATATCTTAGGACTCTGTTGTTATAAATAGAAGAATTCTATGAAGAAAATTAAATGTTAATCCTGGTTAATCAAAGCAATTAAAACATCTCAGTAATGATGAGAATATCGTGAATATATTACTTGGTTTGTAAAGTGACCATGATAACCACTAGACCTATTCATAATACTCTAATGAGATATGCGAAGATCAAATAATGAAATTATCATTCATCCACGATAGAATGTGGATAGAATAGTCCCGGGCGGAATGTAGGAAGGTACTATAAATGCAGGAGAGCAAACTCTTCTAGTCTAGTTGCTTCAAATTGTCAGCAAGGCGGACCCACGAAAAAAAAAAAACGACCCCCCCAACCCCCGCCCATCCACCCCACATTTATTCGCGTGGTCGTCTGGGCCAGCTGTTACAGCTTGCTTTTGGCCGCTGATTCAATATTTTACCCATACCTTATTTCAACTGAACATAAAGGAGTGTGTTCTGAAATAGATTAGTTACTATTCCACATTGAAGGAATGAATGAAACGTGGCGCCTTGTGAATTCAAGCTGTAGCATATTTTGAAATTTTTGATAATTTTGTTTTACAAACTAATGAGTTTATTCCATAGAACTAGGTCATATTTGATAGTATATGAAATGCCCTCTCCGCCACATAACAAAGGCATGAAAAAAATCACGTTCACAACATTCATAACCCAACAATAGTATCGTGTATATACTGATAACCAGAACATTCTAATCTTTTTTCGTATACGCCCTACGTCTAAATAATTGTTGGAAGTAATAGCTGAAGTGATCATCATCTGTTCTCCCAAAACCACAAGTCCAAAACGGTTAAGCAAAACAGACAAGAAATTTGCATAAGCATCGACTGAACATTAACTATGGGATGATTCATAGCATCCTGATCGCATGCGAGGGATCTAGAGGCTGTCAGAGTCCTGTATTAATTGACCTATAACATTATGACGTCACAGCTTGTTTACATGGGCAAGAATAATAGGAATTTAGGCGACATTTTCTTGCGTTCGGGATATTTAGTACAACATTTATCAGTTATTACCTTTCCCCGTCTAATTAACCATTTTTTATTGTGATTTAATTTGTTTTGCTGCTATTTTTCCCCTTCTGGCGACCATGATCCTTAGCGTTAAAACAATAGATTGTTTTGATGTGAAGTCATAGTGTTATAGGGCAATAGACCAGTTTCGAATTCCAAATTACCGCTGTGTTCCTCGATTGCAGACTCATTTGCACAAGGTTAGCCTCGTATCAGTGTTTAAATATTCACAAATACCAACGGTAAAGTAAAGAATGCACAACTTCAACAATACAAACACTTTGAAACTCGACGTACCTTGACTGGAACACGTGAATATTCTGCACAAAGGCGAGGCTAACCCTGTGCAAATGAGTCTGTAATCAAGAAACACAGCGGTAAGTTGGAATTCGAAACGGGTCTATTGGGATTTTGGTTTAAAATCTGCTTGGACATCGGCGCCGGAATGCGCAAAACTGTCGGTCGAATATGTGAAATCTAAAATCTTAGACCAAAGTAGCACGCTACAATTTTTGTGACTACTGGCAATAAGTCAGTAACCATAATTTCATCAGTCAGGAGTGTAAGAGTGTAATTCGGATTTCACCAAGTTGACACGAAGCCATTCGAAACAAAACAGCAAGCCCAAGCTTGGCCAGAACCCTGACTGTAAACTCGCCTTTCCATGTCCTCGCTTCGTAAAGCTAGATATTTTGATAAGTTAAGTCCAAGCAATGTTTTCCTTTTCTTTATTTAATGTGATCAGACACAGCTTTTACTAGTAAAGAACGAAGCGACTAAACGTCCGGCAGCCGGACACGGTCTTCAAATAACTAAACGTCCGGCAGTCCGAAATTTTCCCATATTTCTCCTTGAAATCGGAAATTTTTTTAAATTTTGAAACCGTTTATCTTTATTAAGAATCCCCAAGCGCCTCCAAAAAAACAAAAAATCCGAAAGCAAAAAAGCAAAAAAGAAATGCATCCCTTTATACAGTATCATATTCAGGGTTAGAGTTAATGCACAGGGAGGGCATACGGTCTATAACGTCGCTTTCATTTAAGATTCTAAATAAAAACAAAAAGTTTCGAAAGAAAGATTGGCCGATTTCAAAAAGAATGATATGTGTCAGAATAACATTTTCTAAGTGTCACACTTGCATCGCTCGTACTCTATGTACAGGGTTGGCTAAAAAGAGAAAGCTCGGATTTTTTGGTTTTTGGAAGCGCTTGGGGATTCTTAATAAAGATAAACGGTTTCAAAAAAAATTGGCCGATTTCAAAGAGAAATATGGGAAAATTTCGGACTGCCGGACGTTTAGTTATTTGAATACCGTGTCACACTGCCGGACGTTTAGTCACTTCGTTTAAAGAATGATTAATTCCAAAGTATGTGTTTGGGGAATGTCTTAGAATTCCAAACGGGATACGAAAGCTTTTAAATAGAAAGATGAATGAAAAAACAAGGTGTTTGTTTGACGGCCCTACATCGAACCACTGCAGACGGTAAGAAAACGATCATTCCCACGACCAGAAAGATCTTGATGATGGTTCATGACTCAAATGTATTTGGAAGACCTCAATAAATACTCTACGAGGAACATAAATGTCCTCTTGGGCGCTAATAAGGTCCTTCGGGACGCTAATAAAGTCCGTCACGACGCATAAAAAGTTTTTCGGGACGCTGATAATGCAGTCCCTTCGGATGCAAAATGGTCCTCCAGGAAAATAAAAAATGTACTCTTTGATGCAAAAACTGTCCTAGGGGACATTGACAAAGATAAAATAGTCAAACAAACATCTATGTTTACATTAATGAAAAACATTGCTTTGAAAACATCAGTGAAAGCTGTGTGTGATTTAGTTCATGACCAAGTACGCATGCATTATGTTAATCATATGAAATCTACTAGATTATATGAAATTGAAATGAGAAAGTCAATGCATCCTGCTGATATCAAAAGTGATTTTAGGATAAGAAGTAAATCAAGAAGTACAGAGCCGTTAAGAATTTGTTATAGGTTAGATTTTGTCTAGTTTAATCGTATTTTAGTATCTAACATTAGTTTTGGTGTACTAAAACACATTTGACAACAATTCACTGGGTCTTACGTGCTTCCTTGCAACTCGTGCGTAACACTATATAGGTTAAAAAAACATCAAATGAAATCAGTTTACTAGTAGAAGAAAATTTTACAGTAAATACCAACCCTCCTCTACAAGATGCATACGGTAAAAAATAAATACAGCTTGTACAATAACTTTATTTCAAGAGGGAAATGCAACCATTATACAGTCCTCCTTATAACCCTCTAGATGTGTACAATACAATATGAGTAGGTGCTTTCTGTGGGTATTTAGAATGGTGAGCTGGAGCCAATTATTATTCCTTCATTTTTTACATTTAATAGTGCTGTCATCAAAATGGAGAACATTTTATATTGGTTATAGTGCAGGGTATTTTTCTTGAAAAGTGCCGGGGTCCAAGGGCATTGAATCTTGGCAACACCACACCAGCAACCTTATATCACTAGTCTGTTGACTGTTAGCTCTAAAAAACCATGATGTCCTTTTCTTGGTTAACAGTCAGAGTAAACAGAATGATAGACTAGCAATATATTGGCACACGGTAATTTTTCTATTGATTCGAATCACATTCAGTAACATCACTTTGCTACCAATCATGGCACTTTTGCTAGCATGTGGGTGTCCTTTTATGATCACTAACCAAAGGAATCACAAACCAGTAGACATTAACAAAACCTATTACACTGTAGTAAAGCTTTATGAAAACTTATTAAAGCAGTTTTTAATAATTATTGAGCACTCGTGACACGATACGAACGATCAATCAATGTTCGCACTACAAAGAGTACTCCTTGATTCTGAGATCAAATTAAAAATTAGTTTTATTGTTGAGGGAGAAAAACTGTGCGGCAACCACCCTCATAGCATACACCATGCATATCAAACAGACTCAACTCAACGTTAGCGTCGGATTAGGAATCGGAATCGGAAGCGCAAGAAGCTTACGATCTAGTGCGAATCAAAACAACGCAAACGGAATCGTAAGCCTCGCTTCGGCGCTCGCTTCTTTGTTGTTCCTATAGTTACCAAGTTTGCCGCCATTTTTTCTGCTCTGAATGTCCTGTGTATGAGCTCTGTCATTGGTCAAAGCTTCCGATTCCGATTCCGATTCTTTGATTCACACTAGATCATAAGCTCCTCTTGCGACTCCGCTCCGATTCCGTCACTAGTGTGAAGCAGCCTTAAGAGCTCAAACCATGCACCCCTTTGCACCAAAGACTTCAATTGAAGCCAAAGCAAAGCTGACCATTTTCATCTTTAATATTTATACATTAAGTTCGACAGCAATTTCTTTCTTAGATTCAGAATTGTTATCAGTCCTTAAGGTGGCTGCCCACTTTTGAACGTTCGAATTGAGCCCACGATGAGCGCGCGCTCAAAAACCGCTGAAAAATCTACAAGATTTTATTGAAGAACCATACGCGTTTTGAGCTTCAACAGGACAAAACCCTCAAATTTTGCACGAGACTCTCAATTTTTTAATAGCTCATTCGAAAAAACTCCTAAAAATCTAGGTTATATCAACATTTAAGAAAAAGTTTAAATCAGTAACACATGAAAAATTAGATTTTTGTAGGAATTTTTGTTCGACTTTATGAGATTTTTTAAGAGCACCGAAAGTACAAAATATGACAAATCAATGTATTTTTTTTTTTTGTATTTTTGTCGAAAATGTACATGTATTATTGTAGAATGATTGACTAGCCTTCATTCGTGCAATCATATAGTCTGCAAATAGCTATTATCTCATGAATCTTAATTTTTTTCTAATCACTTCCGGTGGCGCAATTTTTGCTCCAAAAGCTCGTGCGTAGGCTTCCATTAAATGCTGATTATCTCGAAAACGAGCTAGGGACACCCTATTTTTCTTTCCAGATTTGGAATCAGCATTAAATTTCAATTCAGAAAATCGAAGTTTAAAAAAAAGTTTAAATCAATTTCCAAAAGTAGGCAGTCACCTGACTCAGTTAGAGGGCATTGAGAAAAAAACGTGCAGGGATGATTCTAGACTGGGGATCACAACATGGCCCTTTTACAAAGGTAAAGAACGAGCTAAGTCCCTCTATTTCCCTTGGTCACTGTCCGTCTGTCTGTCCGTGTCGACTGGTCGAGGAAGATTGGCTACGAGTCAAAAGTCCCTGGGGGAGGGGGCTGGGGACGTCTAAAACTTTATGCCCCAGCAAACTATAATTGAATAACAAGAGAATATGAACTAAGAGAAGGAATCCCCGTGCCCCATCATGTGCACAATGTGATGCTATTTTTAGAATCTATTCTAAAAATATCATCCAATGATATCATTCATTTGATCGTTTGATTTTCTGCACGCGCATAGTACGCGCGCGCGAGGTCTACGCTGTTAGTTAACGTTTTCTTGTGCTTTTCTTATGTTCAAATGTTCAAATCTGCCTCAAGATGGCGATGTAGGTCGAAAGTTTTGGAAAATAAATGTAAAAATATTCCAGAAAGTTGAACAAATTACTACTTCAATTTCCTGTCGTATTTGCCAAGCTTTCGACATGCACATTTATATTTAGGGCAGAGTCGAAATAACGGAAAACCCCCAAAAACGTAAGCAAACAGCGTAGAGCGCGCGCAGTAAATGCGCGTGCACAAAAACAAATGGTTTAAAAATAGCATCAAACTGTGCACATGATGGTTACGAGGCTGTATAGGGGGGATTCCTTCTATTAGTTCATTTTCTCTTGTAAATAATTAATGATGGTAATTGAACTGAGTGGAGTGCAATTTGGTCTGAAATCAAACGCGCGATTACAAACTCACACGACCGCGTAGCGGGAGTGTGATTTGTAATTGAAAGTTTGATCTCAGACCAAAATTGCACGACACGAAGTTCAATTACCACTTAATCATATCCTTTTAGTAATCATACACAAGAAAAAGGCACAATAAAGAGTGCAGAATAATCAGTTTAATGTAATAGAAGAACTAAATGCGAACAAAAAAAAAAAACATCTAAAAAAACTTTTTTTGATTTTTTTGTTTTATTTTATTGTTTGAAAAAAATTTTTTTTTAGAATGCGATTAAGATCTCCTAAGGATGCGATTTGGGAATTAATCGCACTCCTTTGAACCAATCAGATTGCAGGATTTGGTAGTGATTTCAAAAAGGATGTGATTAAGGTGATAATGAGGCAAGGAAACCAACTTGAGACCCAGGCTGGATAAGTGAGAGTCAATTACTCCACTGCTACACTACCCTTGATTTCATGAAGCATGTCACACCAAGTTGGTTGATCTATCTAGCGCGCGCAATCCATCATGTGACAGGCGTTCCTTGTAGTGTTTTGGTTTCGGCCGATCCGAATGGCCTACCAGACATTTATTCGTATAATTTTATTTTGTTTTATAAAATAACTGTTATGAATGTCGCGTTCTGATTGGTTAGGAGCGCGTGCTTTCCGTTGTGTCATCCCTAAAATTTGTATGTTTTATGAAAGAAAAAAAAAACTTGCTTGCTGTGCTGTGTGCAGTCATAAAGCACTTGGGGATTGGCAGAACACTCGAGAAGTGTGTAGAAGCACTCCGCTACGCGTCGTGTTCTGCCAACCCCCGCGTGCTTTATGACAGCACACAGCACGCGCGCGCGTTTTCTATTTCTTCATTAAATGGCGATCATAATGATGATGATGGTGACGTCGAAGAATAATATTAAATAAAATAAAATAAAATAAACGAGAGACGATGAAAAACTAGATCTATTTGAAGACCGGGAAAATAATTTGTGCAATATAATAACTAAATAATAATTTAATAACTTATAAGGCATAAGGTGATCTAATTAACAAATAAAACAGCTTTTCCGTGCTCCGTTCAGTAATAAAGCACGCCGGAAATGGCATAAGCACGAAAGAAGTTGTTTTTTTCGTCTTATTATCAAAGTCATTAATTTTATTTCGGCATTAAATTTTTTTACGCAAAAAGAAAGACGGTCGCAGGATCTTGCAGCAATTCGTGCGCGCGGATGGCGATAGCACTGTGCTCTGTTCACTAGTAAAGCACGTACAGTTTTCGACCAATCAACATGTGTGTACTATCCTTACTATATATTAATGCGCATTACAATAATAAGCAAAAGATAAACAGCAATGACAAAGAGATAAAATCTTGGCTAGCGATAGAGCGCTACATGATAAAATAAAATTATAAAAATTCGCACACAAATATATCTTTCCTGATTAGGATATTTTAAGAATTCATAAGTAAATCGTGTATTTGATATACTATGACAATTTGCGATCAAAAAGAAGAAGGAAAAAAAAAAAAAAAAAATCCAAATATTTTCTTACTTGAAAGAAAGGAGAATATTTAGGTCACCCATCCAGGTACTAACCCTCCTCAGACGGGCTTGACTCAAGGTGTCTCGGAAGCCCATGTTTTACACTGGGCCACGTATCTATGAAATTATCATAACAATAACCGTGAAAACAATGCATCGAATAGACCGTGCGTGGCAGAGATGCAAGGGATTAGCCGATATGGTCTGGGGACCGGCTGGTCTCTCCCCTGATGCTTCGGCTAGAACATTTTCTTGCTTAATTCGTACACCCAAGGGCAGAAGGATTTAATCGCCGTCAGGTCCGAAGTCCATACGTCGCCTCAGCTCTGCGGATGTCTCGGGGGTATGGCACAGTGGAATGGTTTTTTTATTTATTTTTATTTTTTATTTAATTTGCCTTTCATTTCGAATCCACCGTATCGAGAAAATATTTTATTTTTTTAGCATTTTTTCCAGATTTTTCATAGGATTTGTACCCACAACATTCGTGAATATTTTTTCAAATCAAAAAATATTTCAATTCTATCTGTTGATGTTTACTGATGTTAACTGTGTTCGATCAACATTATCAGTTATCCCAATAGGACGTTTGCATGATGGCGTCAATTGACTCCCACTACCAAGAGGCTTTTCGCAAATTTTCTTTCTCCTTTAAGTTTGTATTCCCTCATGAGTATAGAAAGACAATTGGTGCTAATTAACAGAACAAAAGAAAGCGTGCAAGGAAGTTTAGAAGTAGAGATCACAAACACCATCATAGAAACATCCTATAGTGGAGTTGCAATTCTTTTCTCATATTAAAAAATCCTGCCTGAAGTTTAAAACAGACGGGGCTGACCGTAGCCTTTGGTTGTTTTCTCAGCATTTTTCTCTATATTGCCATGCTTTCTGTTTGTATGTTAATTTAGCTATTGTCTAGCCAAAATGTTGCATAGTACCCGCGCGACAAATTAGCCGCTTTCGTCGTGCTCTATTTTTTAAGGGATTCTCTTAATGATGATAGTGAGTCATGTTGATGGTGGTGATACAAGGGAGCACATTAAAATTTTGTTTGTTTAAGGAAAGGTATTGCTCTTGGTTGATCTATCTAGCGCGCGCAATCCATCATGTGACAGGCGTTCCTCGTAGTGTTTTGGTTTCGACTGGCCTTCCCCTTTCTTGCCACACAGTTATGGAATGTTCAATCACGAAATCGCTAGCCCGTCGTCTAGGCCACATTTCATCATTTCCAGGTAACACACTTTATCCTTTACCTTATATACTCCCGTTTTACCTCGGTATCCTTGTGGTTCCCTTTATCCGCCGCTATTGCGTATTCCTCAGGCAGAACCGTTGACCTGGCACCAAGTGTAGGGTGAAGCTCTTGGGCCTAAGAGTCTTGAAACACGTCGAATTTCTTCGCTATCTTGCATCTTCACCCCTGACGATAGATGCATGATAGGGCGCTAGGTCTAGCACACATTCACCGACGGTTCTACCTACACGTGAGCTCATCATACAAACTTACAAGCAAATTATTTTTCGATACATCATATCAGCACCGCCCCCGCCACGCGTGCCATCACCATACGCGGCGTATTTATCCTGCTCTTCGCGTTGCCCTTGAATTTACCCCTATAATACATTTTCCTCGTTTTCTCTTTTTATCATCGCTGCTACCTATTCCCTACATCCCTTCCCATCTATACTATCCATACGAAACTTATTCCCTTCCTATGCCCTCGTGCTCTATTGACACTCACTCACATTCCTTTATACTCACGCACAACAACCCATCCCCCTGTCCCTTTGCTTGAGTCCGAATACCTGTGTATTTCATAGTATTCTCGGATTAAATTCTGAGATTCTATGCATTAAAATTGCGGACATTTCAGACACTTCGTATATTTTATTTGGAGTCTTTTGAGTCTTCGCTCTATATTCGCTCTCTTCAACATACCTCAGACATTATAGAGTAAATCTAAGGTCGTAAGCAAACAATACAGTTATTACCTATATATTTTTTAGTTCTTTTAAGTAAAAGGTTTCAATTTGTCTCGAGTATTTTTTACGAAGTTTATATATCTACAGAGATCTACAGACTTCAAGCAATTGGCGACTTTGAACGGCAATATGTAAAGTATAACGAAACCAAAAAACACAAATAAATTTACACTACCTCCCTGACGGGCTTATCTGTTCAGGTCGGTTCTGCCACACAGATATTTGAAGCCATTTTTCATGTATTCTATCGAGTGTTTTGTTTGGCCATTTTATTTCGTCTACGTCATAGGTCAGTTCTGCCATGGAGGTCCGTTTCACCACGGCACAAATGACGAGTCTAAGCAAGATATTCGTCGCAAGGAACGCCTGCCATAAAGTGTAGCGCGCGCACGTAAACAAGCACTACGAGGAACGCCTGTCATATCTTAGATTACGGGCGATAAAATCGATAAAGATAAACCAACACAATCAAAATTTTAACGTGCTCCCTTTGTCATACTCGTGTCACAGTTACTAGATCTGGCTCTGGTCGATAGACCTAATCGGCTAACGTGTTGCTATAAACGTTTCCACCCAATTCAAACCACATGGCAGTAAGCTTCATTGTTCGTTATATTTTGGTTTTCAGAGTTGAATTCGTAGAGACAAACGCAACGTACATTGCAACACGTTAGCCGATTAGGTAAATGGATTGACCTTCAAAATGGCAGATACATTTTGGCAGATTTGTTTATTAGAAAAGCTTTCGAGGGAACATGTTATGTTATAGATGTCATGTATTATTCTGGCTCAATGATACTGCTACTAAGCCAAAATGACTGTCGATCAAGGCAAATTTTTGACTGCAAAAGTTCCAATTGTCGACGGTCATAGTTTTCAATGACGTTATTTTAAGCCCTAAAGTAGGGAGGGTAGATAACGATTAGTTGTTAGGCCCTGTTTACATGGGAGGAGGATGATCCATCGGGTAGGATCTTTCTGGCAGGAGAAATAACTTTTGCGTTTAGTTTACATGAAAACGGTACGAAGCGAGCGAAAGGGCCGCTATTACTCACACTCACACCACAGAAGTCCCAAGATAAATATCCCTTAGTCCTAGTAGGCGAGTTATCGCTCCTTTTTCGTTTACTTGTGTTTTGCTAGAGTCAAACACAATCCTAGTACTAGGATCTTCCTATATTTCAGACAGGGAGATCGTAGTACTAGGAAGATCCTAGTACCCGAAAGAAGTCCGCAGATTCCCATGTAAACACAATGCAATAAATGTATGCAGATAGGTTGATTTAAAAACATAAAGCCAGTTGCTATATAAAGTTTATTAAAAATATTGCCTCAAGTAACTTAATTACAGTACTGTAGTAAGTTGTTGCAGCCATCATTTATTACCTTAACAGTATAATCATTTATAGTGGCTGGTGTGTACTTTATGGTTGAGCATTTATAATAAGAGTTAAAACAAATACAGATATGCTGATTGGACATGAATATTGTTATACTATTTCTCAAACATCCAGGAGAATAATCTTTCATCTTTATGTGATTATGACTGACAAAATTATAAAAGGTTAATATGTGCTACATTTAGTCAATAACACATTGATAGTGGTGTTTTAATAATGCACTCATTTTCCAGACATAGTCTAGCATATTATTAAGTATTAATATAGCAATAATTAGACTAATTAACTAGAATCAGATTGTTTCAATTTAATTATTATATTTGGCAGCAAAAAATTCTCGTTAATGCATAAAAGTGGAAAAAAAAAAACATTGCAAAATTGGTATTGGCGGTAGAGACATTGTTTTCGAAAAACGTTTTGAAAAAATAACCAATATATAACCTAACCTACCCATTCATTAAATCAGACTTTGCGATCTTACATGTGTATATTAGGGTATTGTCTGTACAGATTAAGTGTTAGTACAGGACTCAATCCTCAAGAAGACGCCATCTTTCGGAATCAGCGTGAAACCTGGTATCATCTTGAGTGGAACCTGTGTCTCAGGAGAGCGCACAAACCTGTACTTTGTCAAGATGTTTACCAAGGTGATCTTGACTTCCAGCAGAGCAAATCGCTTACCGATACAGTTTCGAGGCCCTTCACCAAATGGCAAGAACTGGAATGGGTGTCTGGATTCCTTGGCAGGGCCACGGAATCGCTCAGGGTCAAATTTCTCAGGTTCAGGCCAGGCTTCAGGGTCATGGTGAAGACTGTATATGGGAAATACTACTTGCATTCCTGCAGGGATGGTTGTGCCATTTATGGTATACTCATTACTGCATTTTCTGTTGACCATGTGGGCTGGCGGACTGAGGCGTTGCACTTCATTGATGACACACTCAAGGTATTCCAGGTCAGGAATCAAGTCATAGACAGCTTTGCCAGGGTTGGTCTGCTGAGCAATGAGAATCTCACATCGTAAGCGCTCCTGGATTTCTGGATTCAACGCCAGATAGTAGGCTGTCATGGAAAGAGTATTGCTTGATGTCTCGTGTCCAGCAAGGAGAAACACTACTGACTGAGAAGCTATTTCATCATCATCAAGCCTTCTACTTCCATCAAGGTTTTTTGCTGACAACATTATATCCACCAGATCTCTTGTTCCCTGTATGTCTTTTGCTTTTCTGGATCTCAATATTTCCTCAGCAACTGTTGTAAAGTAGCTTAAATTTCCTGTCATCAGGCGAAATATTTTGATCAAAATATTTTGGAATGGCAACATCTGTAAAACCCTTAGAAATAGTGGAGCTTTGAATGCCTCACGGGATCTGGCTATAAACTCATTGTCTGGGTTGGACTGGATGGGAGATTGAATCCCAAAAGCCGTGGACAGAATCACCTCTAGAGTCATCTGGCCAAACCAGGAGAACATGTCCACACTATTTCCTAACAAAATAAATAAAATATGTATCTTTCAACCATCACTCTGTATAGGGCTCCAAATACTACAACCAGAACGGTTGCATAATTTTCCTGATCCTGGGGCTCATAAAGTGCTTGAAGGTGCACCCTTTATCCCCTCAGACTATCAGTGCTCCTTATTGCAGCTACTGTATTTAAAGCTAAAGCTATACACAGAAGGCAAAATTGACATGGAGATTCTGAGGATCAAATAGTGTAGATCAGAAGGCTGTACAATAGCTAACTGAACTACACTGTATGGCTGCTACTCAAAAAGGAGAGAGAACAACGCATCAAAGGAAATATTGTCAGCCATAAAGTTTTTATGCTTTCTCTCAGTAATTTTAGTATAAATTGGCTGGTTAAGAGGTCTGTCGAGGCCTGGGACTTGTGGATACTCCAACTGTGACCACTTTGATAAACTAGTATCATTAACCAATCACATTGCGACATTTAGTTGAATGTTTTTGACCAGCCAATCAGATAGCACATTGATATAAAGAGAGAGTGTGAACACGATAATCTGATTGGCTAACCCATGTTATCAGTTCAATCTCTGTCTGGTTTACTGTTAGCTGATTGGTCAGTTTTATTTAAGTAGTCCCGGTTGGTGTGTCCACACAGTAAGAGTGCTCAATGTCATTTCATTGACTAGCCTCTTGGAAGCTTTTATTGGGAAAATGGAATAAACAAATGTCTGACAATAAACCTATATCAAAGTGAGTGTGACATTACAAGATATTTGATTGCTTGGAAAATGAGATTGATCTTAAACTGACAAAGATATGAACTTTTGAATCCAAGTATTTTTGTGAAATGTTTGTAAAGAAATGTATGTGAAATACATGAAAACAAGGCTCACTGGCCAGGATGGGCATGCGATGCCTGGTAATACACATTTCTTTGTAAAAATTCTTGGTTTCAAAGTTTCATATCTGTCATTCTTCTAATCAAAAGAGCTGGCTGTGACAGCAAATTAAAAGTGCACCTTTCCCGAATTCACTTGGATGACTGATGAAACAATGGTTCAAGTCGAGACTAAACTTGATTCTTTTATTTAACAAGTCCCTATCAGATGGGATTTGAGAGAAAAAATTGTTTTGCATCTTGATGAATCTCATTAACACTACAGTATAGACATCACCTTGCCTGTGGTGTTAAAGGAGCTCAAATTGGAGGACAAAACAAAAGAATTTCAATCTCTTGAGAATTGGAAACCTATTGTTATGTCCTCCATATTGAGCTGTATTCCGACGTACTGCAAGGGGTCTATTATAGAAAACAGCAAATGTGTACAAGCACAAATCTCTACTACGAAGCATGATGAAAAACCAAGACACATGCTTTTGCTGCTCAAAAAGTTCATCTGACAATTTTTCCTTTGACATTATTCTTTATAGGAAATATTATAATGTAAGTAATTATGCAGCTTCTCATTAATCCCATATAGGTAACTGTCCAATTATTTTCTTAATTGGACAAGTCTTGTTGATATGGGATTAATTAGACCACAGGGAGCCCAATTTAGATTAAAGTGAATGGTGAAAATAAAATTGGAAAAATTAAATAATTAATATTTTTTTAAAATTCGAGATCAAGATAATGATCCATATGGTATCTGATGTTGATCTTATGTATATGTACTCTGACATGTTCTTGTGCATTTCTTATTGATTTTTTTGCTCTTTCGCATTCAAATTTTATTTAATTTTTCCGATTTTATTTTTTTAATTCATTTTAATCTAAATTGGGCTCCCTGTGATTAGGCAGCTACATAATTAATGCGTAATAGGATTTCATGCTCCCCAATCAAGAAATAATTAGACTCAAAAAATTCCTCTGACTGCCAAATTGGACTTGGCCTACAGCCTCATCCAAGTTTGGAAGTCCTTGGAATTTTCCTCGTCCAATTATTTCTTAATTGGACAGCATGGAGTCCTATTACATATACTAATTAACCCTAAAATAAAGCCCTGAAGGCTTATTACCCTATTCTGGCCACTCACACTGCACACACGGCTAACTAAACAAGTTCAAACCTTTTAACCGTTTAACTAAACTACCTTGGGGAGGTAGTTGTTTTATTTAACATCACAAATGGCAGCCAACCAAGATGTGGGATAGAGAATTTAATAACAAATAAAATTAAATTAACTTTGATAATGAACATTATAACTATGAATTCCCTTAATTAGCTTACCTGTATCTGCAACATCTTTGATTTTATCCACAAGGGTGTTACATGAATTCTCTATCAGAGGCACCATCATTTTCAGTTTACCAGATGTAAACACTGGTGTCAAAGTTGAGCGAATTCTTTTCCAATCTTCATACTTTGCATTAAACATTCCCTTTTGACGTTTAGGAGGTGGAAATTCGTTATACCGTTCAGTAAAGTTGTGGAAATCTTTCACCATGATTTGTTTAATCATCTCTGGGTCAGCAATGACAATAGATGTTTGTCGACCAAAACATATGCTAAATACCTTGCCATATTTTTTATAGTACTTCAAAATTCCAAGATGGACACCACCAGCTTTGGCCAGATCTCGTAGGTTGCCGACATATGGTAGTGGTTTGGCACCTGGCACTTTCATTTTCCTCATTATCCAATAGCCAGACACACCATAGACGTAAACCAAAGCAATAAACCCAAGCAGTGCAAAAAGAAGGATGATTGGTTGCAAGAGAATGGCAAAGATGTCTTGCATTTTTCCCTATTAAAAGTTTAAGTTGATGCCAAATTAATTAAATCTAAATTTAATAACACCAAATGTATTGATTATTATCAATCAATAATAATCAATAATTTCAGAATTGGTCATAAAGTAAAGGTGTGGGGGGGTGGGAGGGGGGGGGGGGGGGTGAACTAGATTTGAAGCAGCTCTTTTTTGCTGACTCATTTTAAAATGAGGTTGAAATATTGTTGTCCCATAAGTTTCCATGCAGGAAATGGAAAATGACCCAACCATACTATACAGTTAATAGACAGCCCACCCTATTTAAAAAGTTCAAAATTGTGTGACCCACCCCCTGTTTTTTATCACCTGCCCCATGACCAGTCCCTTATCAATAATTATTAGATGAGCAATAGAATACAGTACCAAGACAATAGAGTAGATTAACATAAAAATAGAAGCTACCAAAAAGGATTCTTGATCATGAAATGTAGATATAAAATGTCATCATGCATGAGGTCTATCAATATAATTAATATGATCAATAGTCAATCGATTAACATTGGACTGACCATTAAAGGGGCTAGTAAATATCCTCAAAAATATTGAGCAAGCACTTCAGCCTTGAAAAAAATATTACATAATCTCTCCTTTCATAAAAGAAATATCAATAGTAGTAAGGATTGATGTCAAAACAAATATATATATGCAGGCCAGGGGTTGCTCCAAAACCCAGGGGGCATCTCCTGGGTAAAAGTATTGGGTAATATGCTTGTCGGAAATTCTTAAAAATACCCCTAAAAGATAAAGAACGTGTTTAAGAAAATAACTTTTTTATAGAGGATACCACTTCACAGTAAACTCTTTTATTATACATTTTACTATAAGTATCTCAATTCTGATTGATCGAGAGTCCTCAGCCAAACCCTGATATCGTGCGAACTCGACATGATAAATGTATTATATCTGTAGGTTTTCCTACAGATAATACATTTATCATGTCAAGTTCTGATTCAAGGTCACGCTGTGGTAGCTTTTATTTATTTTTATTCATTATGTGTATTTATTTCCAGAATTATGTACAAAAACAATTATTTAAGGAATCCTTAACTTATTTTCATATATTTTATGAAGAATTCTTAAAATATTTCTGAATTAAGAATTTTGCGTTTTTCACGCGACATCTTGGCGTTCATAATTCTTGTCTCTATAATTTAATGTTCATGTTAATGTTTTCCAATATACAAAATGTATAATAAAGCAATTATTGAATTCGGTATCACATAATATCATAAATATAAAGACCTTGGCTGTGTCATCTCCCTCGGCCTTCGGCTTCAGCAGACAACACAGCCTCGGTCTTGATAATTTACGATATCATGCTCAACCTCATCCAATAATTGCTTAGTATTAAGTCTCTACTTAATTATGTAGGGATGGGACCGCCATTATCGTGGTCATCAGAGCCATGTGAAGGTCTAACCATTTGCAGATGTAATTTTTAACCCCTAAGAGATACTCTAAAAGATATCAGGATATGCCGATAAATCCGGTAAGATTGAAATTATTTTGTCTTGTATACCAAATTGGGCAGCTTTGACGTCGCATGCAAGGAGTCTATTATTTTGATCAATTTACAATTGCATTTTTTGATCATTGATTTTATTACATCGGGTATTTTTTTCATCTTCATCAATATGAAAAAAAAAGCTAAGTATGCATGTGGACATAAATCGTAAATTTAGTAATATACAGAACTTCTTATTTAGTGACGCAACAATGTTCTTAGCAATTATTAGGCAATCTTTAATTTAAAATAATTGAAGCTTTACTTTTACAAATTTATGAAAGAATGTTTCAACTAACTTAGTTCAACTCACCTCTTATGGATCAATATTGATCGAGCTTTGGTTATAGGTATTCAAGAGTGTATTTTGAGCGTTATTTTGGACTTTTTTGGTTTGTAATCGATCGATGGACTACCTCACACACTTGGAACTCGAAGGTGTTTACTTTGCATCCGTGACACAGGGAGCCCATAGAGTAAGCCCCCTCTTTTTTGCAGGACATGATCATGTGACTATACTGACTGGCAAAAATTCTCTGACTTAAAATTTAATTGTGTTAATGGATTACTAATGTCATATCTAAACCTTTTTTTTTTTTTTCCAAAATGCTATCTTTACCTAGTAACATACTTTCGATTTCAAGAAGATGTTTGCCAATCATGCAGCAAAGGACCTTGGTTGTTTGATACAAAGAAACCTATTTCAAAGTAAATAGCTTATTCAAACTGGGCATTAAATCCCGGGGGAGATTATTTAATGATATGCAAGAGTATATAACAAGCATCCTGCAATTAACCCATTGTTAGTTGCCCAAACAGGCATGATGAAGAATATTGAACCTGGTCCTAACTAGTGTGGGGCCGGGCATGGGAGCCTCCCCTCCCCCTCCCCCTTTTTTTTTTCGTATAGCTTTTTTAAATGCTTTTTTCCAGTTTTATAGTTTTTACTTTTCGTTTTCGAAGGCCATAAGTTAGGTAACTGATAGGTTAAATATGTTGTCCTCGTAAAATAAAGATTTAATAACAAAAAGAATATAAAAAAAAACCGTGAAGACCGTGAAGGTCTGGAATGGGGAGTTCGGAAGAATCCCAAAATCCTGCGTCCCGCGACATTTTCCCCAATTGATATTTGATTACGTTCCACCTGAGCAAGGCCTGAGTAGGACGGAGTGGACAACGTCATCGAGCAATGGAGCTGCTCCATACAGCGAAATATCTTGCCAATGACTAAGTAAAATATCTTTAATACATACACCTTTGAGTGTCGAAAAGGAAATGATAAAAAAGCTTAATAGACCTAAAAGATGGTCTGATAGATAGTCGTCGATGGTAGTTTATACCATGCAGCTGATGCGTTCGTAACGTAGACAGTGAATATAATATATATATATATATTTAGGCATTGCCTAAAAGATGGACCCCGCGATAGGAGGCGAACAAAGCTTTTTCTTGAACGAAAAACATACGATAGCTGGTTAAAAACAACCGAATTGTTAAAGATTTACAAAGCTAAATAAAGGACGAATATTTGTTGTTATATTTCATGTTATATTTCCTCCAGCATTAGAATAGATTAATTTCATCGATAGAAATATAAAAAGTTTTGATAGAAAGTCTTTGATTTCTCGATTCGTCGAGAAAAATGCTTGTCAAAAAAAATATATATACATATATATATATACGATTGTTTTCTAAAAAACACACACCTGAATTATTGAAGAACACTTCTTAATCCATCTTTGACTACATGAAAGTGTTTTTTAATTGTTTTTGGTCTATAACTTGTCCTAAAGCTATTTTTTTCTGTGCATTTGAGAGTCGCATTTGTGAGTAGTTTTGCTTTGATGTCAAGCGGGATTCCTGTGTTGTGTACATGACCGGACGGACGGACGGACGGACGTACGGACGGAAGTGACGTCAGCCAAACCATGAAAAATCAACTCGATGGTTTACCATTTTTTCTTAAGGTGGCTGCCTACTTTTGAACGTTCGAATTGAGCCCACGATGAGCGCGCGCTCAAAAACCGCTGAAAAATCTACAAGATTTTATTGAAGAACCATACGCGTTTTGAGCTTCAACAGGGCAAAACCCTCAAATTTTGCACGGGACTCTATATTTTTTGATAGCTCATTCGCAAAAACTCCTAAAAATCTAGGTTATATCAACATTTTAGGAAATGTTTAAATCAGGAACACGTGAAAAAATAGATTTTTGTAGGGATTTTTGTTCGACTTTATGAGATTTTTTAAGAGCACCGAAACTACAAAATATGACAAATCAATGTATCTCTCTGTCTTTTTGTCGAAAATATCCATGTATTATTGTAGAATGATTGACTAGCCTTCATTCATGCAATCATATAGTCTGCAAATAACTATTATCTTATGAATCTTAATTTTTTTCTAATCACTTCGGGTGGCGCAATTTTTACTCCAAAAGCTCGTGCGTAGGCTTCCATTAAATGCTGATTATCTCGAAAACGAGCTCGGGACACCCTATTTTTCTTTCCAGATTTGGAATCAGCATTAAATTTCAATTCGGAAAATCGAAGTTTTAAAAAAAGCTTAAATCAATTTCCAAAAGTAGGCAGTCACCTTAAGTATGGGGCTCCGCGCGGGAGCTCCGCTATAAATTTAGGCCCTGCCCAAAACTGGCCTAGCTTCCAGTACAATCTTTGTTATTGCCTAAAAAAAGCGTCAATGCTGTCAGCTTTATTTTTTCCGGTAAACCCTTTCTATTATTGACCCTAATTACAAAATTGATAAATTAATATTTCTAGTTCGGCTGTCTTGAATTACGGCGGTCAACGAAATAGAGCATGTGTTAGATCTGAAAAGCCTTTAATGAGTTTTTAGTGGAGTTCTCTTTGTCTTAGGTTTGTTTATAAGTGTTCTATAGCTTTTGTTTCGCTTTTTTCAGTCTAAGTATTTTCGTCATTGTTTCGTCATTTAGTCTTGTCCCTTAGGAGCTTTCGTACACCTTATATACGCCCTCTATGTAAATACTTAGTTAGTTGGTGCTCGCAGTTTCGTCCCTTCGTACACAAATGTAAGTTATTCGTTTCAATAGTTCTTATCGTTTTGCAGTTTAATGTTTCGTAGTTTTTCCTATTTGTCGTACTTACTAAGTTATTCATCTATTTAATGTATTTATTCAGTCTTTACCGTACGTTTTACGTATGTGTAAGAAATAAAATCAAGAGTATGGGACAAGCAGTGCCAACATCGTAAAGAATTTGTGTTTCGAGTCATGGACAAATGGACCGTGCCTCAACTCAAGGAAGAACTCAAATTCTATGGTCTCAGTGTCAAAGGTAAAAAAGGCCAGTTGTTGAGCCGTTTAAGAGAGTTTTTTCGATCACAAGCATCGTCTTATGAACCGCCTAAGCATAAAGTTAAAGCCCGAGTTCGCAGTGATACCGTTGCTGACGACATTGATGCAGCCAGCCTGTGTAGTAAAGCAAGTAAATTCAGTAAAGCCAGTAAAAATATGTCATTGGTAAGTTCTGTATCCTCGGCCAGAGTGAAGGAAGCCGCTAGATTAGCAGAGCTACAAGCAGAAGCTGCCGCTTTAGAAAAGAAGCAAATCCTAAATCAAAAAAGATTTGAGTTGGAGCAAGAGGAAGTCCGAATTAACTTGGAGACAGAAATTGAGAAAGTCAAAGCCAAAGATAAAGTACTTGCCTTTATTGAAAGCAATAGAAATGCAGATGATGGATTACGTAAATTACCATCCCTCGATGGTAGCATAAAAGACGAGTCAGCCTTAAAACCACCGCCCTTCTTTAAAAGATGCAACGAATGGTTACGACCCCAGAATACTGATGGAGAGATGGAAGATTCATTCAAGCCACAACTCTATCACGATAGTTCGCGTCCGATCTATGACGACAGCAAAGAAACTATGAGAGATTTCATTAGTCTCCAGATGCAGCAGAACGAAATGATGAAGCTATTCCACACGCAACAACAGCGTAGTACTTTACCTAACCTTCAAGTTCCTATGTTTGGTGGTGATCCACTAGAGAATCAGACATTTATACATGCCTTTGAAAGTCTTATTGAAGCTAAAACTACTAACGGCACCGAAAGACTCCACTACTTGGAACAGCATACCACTGGTGAAGTGAGAGAACTGGTTCGCTCATGCCACTTCATGGCTCCCCATTCTGGATATTTACACGCAAAACAGCTTCTGCAGAAGAGGTATGGAGATCACTATAGAATCGCATCCGCCTACGTAGAAACGGCTTTAAATTGGCCAGAAATCAAAAACAACGATGCCGTCGCTCTTCATAGATACTCCATCTTCTTAAATAGCTGCGTCAATGCCATGCAAGGGAACAAGTATTTGGATAAGTTTGAACACCCAGACAACATAAAGCGATTAGTCTTAAAGTTGCCATACAATATGAGAGACCGTTGGCGTCGTAAGGTAGACGATATCATGGAAGTTCATCAACAACCTGTCAGATTCTGCAACTTAGTAGACTACGTTAATCAAGAAGCAAGAATTGCCACTAATCCTATTTTTGGAAAGATCGTTTTACTAGAGACCCCTAGAGACAAGTCCCGGAGTACCAGTACCGTCAAGCCTAGTGTCAGACATAATCCTCTTACCGCCAGAACATCGAGTCTCGCCGTACTAGCCAAAGTTAACAGTACACAGAAAACCCACAAGGACAGCCACGATACAGATTCGCCTCAGAAGTGCTGCGTGTATTGTAACGCCTCGAACCACGAATTGGAGAACTGTAATGCTCTTAGAAGAAAGCCGTATAAAGAACGAATAGAATTTCTCATGAAGAAACGATTGTGTTTTGGTTGCCTTGCTGATGATCACACCGTTAAAGAATGCACCAAGAAACAGGTTTGTAGGTTTCCTGACTGCACTAAAAGTCATCCAGCTGTTCTGCATACCAATTCGATCAGAAGCAATCCTCCAGGTGATACTGGTGATCCTAACAAGAACGATCATGAACAATCATCAACCCGTGAAGTTAATGGTACCAAGAAGAATCTACAAAAGGTTCCCATGATCAACGCTATTCCCGTGACGAATACATGTATTAAGATTGCTGAAAACACATCCTCAACAGGGGCCGGTCAATCTAGTACAGGTATGGCTGTATTACCAGTTAAAATCAGGCCAGAAGGTACAAGTCAGTTCATCATAACATATGCCCTCTTAGACAGTGGTAGTACCTCGACATTCTGTACCGAGTCTTTGATGAAGAAGTTGAACGTTAATGGTAAAAAGACCAAGATTTCACTGACTACGTTAGGAAAGAAAGACGATCTGACAGATACTTTCCTAATCAGAGGTCTAGAGATTGCAGATATGGATGAGAATCACTTGATTAAATTGCCATCGTTGTTCACCCAGCAAGAGATCCCAGTAGACAAAGCGGATATCGCTACCCAAGAAGATGTAGATAGATGGCCACATTTAAGTAACTATGTACAGATTATGTCTCCTGATTCTAGAATCGAGGTTGGTCTTCTTGTCGCTAGTGATGTCCCGGAGGCCTTAGACCCACAAGAAGTAATCCACAGCCAGTACGGTGGTCCATATGCAACTAGAACAAAATTAGGATGGACAATCAATGGACCATTGAAGCGATGTCAAGAATCTCCTCGCATTTCTAATTTTCTGGTCAAGGCAGACGTACAGTTGAATCAGATCATGATAGACTTCTTTAACCAAGAATTCAACGATTCTATCAGTAATCACAGAATTGAGATGTCTCCGATGGAGCGCCGTTTCCTAACAAGCGTCGAGTCGTCGGTGGAATTAAAGAACGGTCACTACCACATCAATCTGCCTTTCAAGAATCCAGAACTCCACTTGCCCAACAATAAGCCTCAAGCCATTTCACGTGCCAAATGGTTAAAGAAAAAGTTCACCAAAGACCTCAAGCTACATCAAGATTACAAGAACTTCATGTCCGATTTGCTCTCTAAAGACTTTGCTCGTAAAATCTTACTTCACATGTTGAATCAAAGTCAAGGAAAAATTTGGTACTTACCTCACCATGGCGTATATCACCCACACAAGCCGGAAAAGGTACGCGTTGTCTTCAACTGTTCTGCAAAGTTCCAAGATATGTCACTCAACGACCACTTATTGCAAGGACCCGATCTTACGAACACACTTCTGGGCGTTCTTTTTAGATTCCGCCAAGAAAATATCGCGCTAATGGCAGACGTGGAAGCAATGTTCCACCAGGTGAGAGTACCGGAACAAGATCGTAACCTTCTACGCTTCCTGTGGTGGCCACAAGGTAACATTGATCAAGAATTAGAAGAGTATCAAATGAATGTACACTTATTTGGTGCAGTATCGTCACCAAGTGTCGCCAACTTCGCCTTACGTAAAACTGCTCTAGACAACAAGCAAGATTACAGTCCCAGCGCAGTCAGCACAGTTCTTAACAACTTTTACGTGGATGATTGTCTCAAGTCTTTGCCAACCATTCAAGATGCAATTACACACTCCAAAGAATTAAGTGAGCTCTTGTCGAAAGGAGGTTTTCGCCTAACAAAGTGGGTTAGCAACAGTCGTGACGTTATCAGTACTATACCAGAATCTGAAAGAAACAAAAACATCAAAGAACTGGACTTAGCTAAAGACAATCTGCCCATCGAAAGAGCGCTAGGTGTGAACTGGAATATCGAACAAGATAAATTTGGCTTCAAGATCAATCTCAAGGAACGCACTCCGTCAAGAAGAGGTTTACTATCCATGGTTAGCGCATTGTACGATCCATTAGGATTTGTCTCACCGTTCACATTACAAGAAAAGTCCCTTTTACAAGATTTGTGCAGACTCAAGCTAGATTGGGACCAAGAGATACCAATAGAACACCATCAACAGTGGCAAAAGTGGTTAAATGACCTACCAAAGCTTGCACAATTCACAGTCGAAAGATGCTACAAGCCAACGAACTTTGGTCAAGTGACATCTACACAACTTCACCATTTCTCTGATGCGTCTCAAACTGGTTATGTCTCAGTCTCATACCTGCGTATTGTGAGTTGCAGTGGAAAAATTCATTGCTCCTTTATTATGGCTAAGTCTCGAGTAGTCCCACTCAAGCAGATAACTATACCACGCCTCGAGTTAGCAGCAGCGACCGTGTCTGTTCGTCTTGACAAGATGATCAAAGAAGAATTAGAGTATGAAATAGATGAATCTATATTTTGGACAGACAGTACTTCAATGATAAGATACGTGGAAAACGAGACAGCAAGATTCCATACATTCGTAGCCAATAGAGTTGCTCAGATTAGAGAGGTATCAGATCCTTCACAGTGGAAGTACGTAGACTCATCCTCCAATCCCGCCGATCATGCGTCAAGAGGTCTGTCAGCAGATGAACTACTCAAGAGCAAACAGTGGGCAAATGGTCCAAACTTTCTTTGGAAAGACAACAATGCTTGGCCACAAAGACCGAAAGGTATGATAAGTTCGCTAGAAGATGATGTAGAAGTTAAAAGAGAAGCGAAAATATGCACGACATCTACCAGGCCTAACGCCGCAAATGAGATATTCCAGAAATTCTCATCCTGGTATCATCTGAAGAAGATTATTGCATGGATGCTAAGATGTTTCCAGAATATCAAGAAAGCTCTTCAAGCAGAACACAAAGAGATCGCACGCACAAGAGAAACCTCTCTCAAGTCAAATACACCAATCTCCTTGAAGGAAATGCAAGATGCAGAAAAAGAGATTTTACGACACGTTCAGTGGCAAACTTTTCATCAAGAGATACGCGCCCTCGAAGAAAATCTTGATGGTCTTCCAAGAAAATCCGTCGTAAGAAAATCAAGTCCCTTGTCCAAGCTGGATCCAGCGGTAAAAGACAACTTGATATGTGTTGGAGGACGTCTTCGCAATGCGCCAATAAGTGAAAGAGCCAAACATCCAATAATACTTCCCAAGAATCATCATGTGACGAACTTGATTATCAACGATTATCATCACATCTCTGGTCATTCTGGTAAACAACACGTGCTAGCACTCCTGCGCGAACGTTATTGGATCATAAATGCTAATGCAGCTATCAAGAAAGCCCTTGGAAACTGTTTCGACTGTCGACGTAGGCAATCTCCTCCACTACAGCAGAAGATGGGAGATCTGCCAGATGCAAGGTTAACACCAGACAAGCCACCATTTACTGCCGTTGGAGTTGACTATTTTGACCCATTCTACGTGCGCCGAGGTCGAAGTCTTGTTAAGCGTTATGGCGTCTTATTCACGTGTATGACGACGAGAGCCGTTCATCTAGAAATCGCTAGCAGTTTAGATACCAACTCATTTCTGTTAGCACTAAGGCGATTTATTGCCAGACGAGGTCAAGTAGAAGAGATGTTCTCTGATAATGGTACAAATTTTACAAGTGGCGATAAAGAGTTGAGAGAATGCATTAAGCAGTGGAATCAAGAACAAATCCATGAAAGTCTACTGCAAAAGAACATTCAATGGCATTACAGTCCGCCCTTTGGCTCTCATCATGGAGGCGTTTGGGAACGCCAAATCAGAACGATTCGCAAGATCTTATGTGCTCTTCTCAAGGAACAAACACTCGATGATGAAAACCTGTTAACGCTCATGTGCGAAGTAGAGGCAATTATTAACAGTCGTCCAATCACAACAGTGTCCGACGACAAAAACGATTTGGAACCTCTGACACCTAATCATTTACTACTGTTAAAATCAGAACCATTGTTGCCGCCAGGATTGTTTTCTAAAGAAGATACCTATACACGACGAAGATGGAAACAAGTTCAATACCTAACGGACATCTTCTGGAGAAGATGGACTCGTGAGTATCTACCCACGCTTCAAGTCCGACACAAGTGGTGTAAGGTCAGCAGAAATCTAAAGATGAATGACATCGTACTAATTATGGACCAAAATGTTCACCGCAACAAATGGATCTTAGGAAGAGTTATTCAGATATTTGAAGATGTCAAAGGATTTGTTCGCAGAGTAAAGTTAAAAACCAAATCGACGATCCTGGAAAGACCCATCACAAAGTTATGCTTGCTCGTAGGAGCAGATGAAAAAGAAACCGCATGAAAGACAAGGAAGAAGACAGACAAGCTCGAAGACAAGCTTGAAGACAAGCTTGAAGACAAGCATGCAGGAAGACAAGCATGCAGGAAGACAAGCAGGAAGAAAAGCAGGAACACAAGCAGGAAGAAAAGCTGGAAGAAAAGCTGGAAGAAAACATTAAGAACTTTATTAATATAAGTTATTATTTAATTCATTATTTAATTCAATTTATTATTTAATTCATTATAGTTATTTTGCTATATCTTAGGACATTAATATTAGAACATTAGTTGATTTTGCTTTGACATTCAGATCCAATTAGTTTTTTAAGTTGGATAAGTGTTCGTTAACATCACACTTAGGGGCCGGTGTGTTAGATCTGAAAAGCCTTTAATGAGTTTTTAGTGTAGTTCTCTTTGTCTTAGGTTTGTTTATAAGTGTTCTATAGCTTTTGTTTCGCTTTTTTCAGTCTAAGTATTTTCGTCATTGTTTCGTCATTTAGTCTTATCCCTTAGGAGCTTTCGTACACCTTATATACGCCCTCTATGTAAATACTTAGTTAGTTGGTGCTCGCAGTTTCGTCCCTTCGTACACAAATGTAAGTTATTCGTTTCAATAGTTCTTATCGTTTTGCAGTTTAATGTTTCGTAGTTTTTCCTATTTGTCGTACTTACTAAGTTATTTATCTATTTAATGTATTTATTCAGTCTTTACCGTACGTTTTACGTATGTGTAAGAAATAAAATCAAGAGTATGGGACAAGCAGTGCCAACAGCATGCGTAAACATAAACCTGAGCCACGTGATCTGCTAGCTCCGCCCTCTCATAATCACTTGACAACAAATTGACATTGATTGATATCTGGTACATGATAACTGATTGGGCTATAGACGGGAACCCTATAGCAGATGCCCGCAAAGGTCTCTTGGGTAAGTTCCTGAAGACCCCTTGGTAACTATTGCGAAATTTAACTTTGCCATTTTGTCGCGGAAAAAAAATCGAAGGCATTTTAGAGGTGGTATATCACAGGTATCCCAGCAAATAGCTTCAAATAAATCATAAGTGAAGGTTCATCAGGGCCGTAGTCACAAATTTCTGATCGGTTTTCGAGGGCTTTCGGTTTTTTCTTACATTTTGTTATTTTATTTTTCTCAATTTTTTCCCCCCGAAAGTTGTACCGGTTGAAACCGGACCAACCGTACCGGTGGCTACGGCCCTGTTCATCTAGAAAAATGTTTTCAAAATAGATTAAAATTCAACAGATATTTTAAATCTTAACTTTATTCGCGGCTCCCAATGTGGTCGACTCTCAAGCCCGATGAGTCGTCCCGGTATTTAAGACTGGGTTCGAGTCGCTGAAACCTGAGGTAGCGCGCCTTTATTACTGTAGGAAGATCAACCTCGTTGACGTCACGTCCTTTTGCTTGAGGGTGCCTGTTTGATTAGAACGGCTGCAAAATTAAAGAAAAGATTAGGATATTTCACTAGTTACGAACGCAAGCCAACGAGAAGTCAAATGTTAGCCCACACTCGAAAAAAAATGTCTGATAAGGGAATTATATTTGCACGGTGGGATTTGTCAGCCTAAAAAAAAAAAAACAGGCAACACGAATTACTTCATTAAATCGACCGTACGGCTTGCTTAGGAATGTAAATGGCAGCTAAAACGTGATGTAAGCATGTAAGCGCGATAGAGTTGTGGAGAAATTTAAATCAAATATGCCGGTAAAATGCCGGATGCTCACTTTAATTTAATGCAAAGGAATAATTCAATTATTGTCTTACTTTGCAGGGGGATGGTGAGACATTTTCAGAGATACAGCCCCAAGTGTTTCCATCGTTGCTGTAGAATAATTTGATTTGGTTTGATGTGTCGGGTTTGGTCGGATCCCCAGCGAACAGCACCCAAGAAATACTAGCCGCTTCGCCTAAAGAAACACAAACAAAGTTCTACCGTGGCGGATCCAGGCGGGGTCGAAGGGGTCCACGGAACCCCCCTTGAAGGTTTGATCTTTTAGGTAATAGAAATATGTCTTATATAAATTTTGCTTAAAAGTATCCACAAAGATAATGTTGAACACGAAATGATAGATATTTGCTGTTATAATGTTTAGTTTACCTTTAAGTTCCGTTACTAGATAGTAAATTAGGTGATTAGAGCCAATTTTTTTGTCAAACATCGACTAAACAAAAGATAATTATACACAGTTTAAGAAACGGAACCCCCCTTTGAAAAATCCTGGATCCGCCACTGTCTACCATAACCATGAAGCCCAAGTTTTATATCTCTGTATCGTAGACCATCTTTAAGTCTATTACGCTCTTATAATTCTTTTCCGACACTCAAATGAGTATGTAAGATCTTTTACTTAGTCATCGGCAAAGATATTACATTATCACCATCATCATCATCAATATCATCATCACATCGTCATCGTCATAATCATGACGATCATCATTATCAAACCATCAAATAATATTATTTTCATGTATGGACACTATTTACCAAGCCAAGAGCACTCCCCATAATGTTGGAAAACATCATTGACACTTCAAAATCCTCGTTACTTTTTTTACTTAATTATATGCTCTACATTTGTTTTCTTTTGTACTCCATCGGGATATAACATGTTTGTTTTCAGACTTTTATCGTAAGATAAAAATACTTGATATAAACGCGTAACAGTTGTCTTGGACATTTCTTCAACCTGCCTGAAACCTTTCCCCCCTTTTTGCAGCAATGTGCCTACAAGCGTGCCTAGTACCTACATTATCATTCATACATCTAAAATAACCTAATTTAGCTAGTTAAAACATTTTTTTCTTCTGTCATCGAAGGAGGCGTTAATGGAGATAGTTTCATAACGTTCTTTTTATTGGGAAAGAAAGAAAACCCCCAATGCTACAGCAAATTGAAACAGGTTAATCTTTCCTTATTACATGATTGGATATACTAAAATAAACTTTAGCAAATGGGTGCTAAACACTCTTAACGGGAAATATAGGTGCAATAGTCAAACATTGCACACTATATATTGATAGTTTGCAGTGACTGATAAGCAGAGCTTTTGTTTTTAAGGTCAAGGGATTCGTACGGATGCTGCTCATGTTGAGCCACAGATTCCAAGTCTTTGGATTTTGCTCGAAGAGGCTCGTACGTTGGACCCAATCCCTCTAGTGGGCTGCCTTGTGCTAACAGATTGAGCTCTTGATATTGACTTGCATCGCCGGAAGAAGGAAAAACAGTTCCGGGGGCACTTGTATTTCCAATCCCTTGTTGAACGGCTTCGTATTCAGAAACTGGTTGAGTTACCTGTGGCAATATACTGCCACTCATCTCGATATTCTTCTATCAAATAAAAATGGATCAATAAATATCATCACAGAAAAGAGAATAGCAGAAATTATATAAAAGAAAACAATTCATAAACATATGGACCCTGAAAATATATACAGGAATTATTGTACACTGTACGTTTTTTTATAGTGTAAATATAGAAAGAAAAAAAACCAATAATACTAATAATTTAATAATAATGATGATCAGTATATTGATGATGGTCATTATGGTGATGGAGATGATGGTAATGATGGTGGTGATGATGGTGAAGATGATGCATGAATGGTGGCATATATCGTATCGGTACATTCGCCCACTTCCTATATATTGGAGACCAGTAGACAACACAACCACTGGCAGGCTGAATTGGCGCGAAATTATCTCGTCAGTGCCGGCTAAGAGATTTTTTTAATAACTGCCTTTTTAAATAAAGTGAAAGGAGAGTTCATAAATTCTCAGTCGATATGCGTGCATAAGTGGCCTTTTCTGACCGTGTTTACAATCGTATCGTTACCCAAATAGCTTGTTTTCTCTTTTTATGGAAACAATTTAAACCAAAAACCAAGGTCGTTTTTCATTTTCTTGCTTAGCTTTGTTTCTTTTAAGCGAGGGCGTAAAACATATATATGCACCTCTCCTAGTTTGCACTCATTTGTGCCTCTTGTTTGTCACCTGTCTCCCACATTCATTTCCAGAAAAATGACTAAATATATATATATTTAAAAAAACAATCAGAGAAGTAGCTAAATTTAAAATATCAAACTTGGCAAAACACCAATCAAATTATCAACAACTTATTAGTCGTTTGTGTGCATGATTTTTTCAGTCACCTCAATTTGCTATCTTATTGTGAAACAAAATCATTTTTTGTTGTCCTGGTTAATAAAAACGAAAACTAATTCAGTATACAATCAGCCAGTAATTTTATATTGAACGTATTGTTTTCCCACTTCAATAACAAGGTATGTTTTCCCATTTCAATAGCATGGTAATAGTTTCGGGTATAAGTTTAAACTTTTGGGTATTAACGGAGGAGATCCAAATAAGCCGCAGTCATGAGGTAAAATGAGTCTTATCTATTTCGCTTATATTGTTAACATACCTTGTTTTATTTCCTTGATCATTTGTTACTGTAAAAAGATTACGACAAATTAATAATCAAAAAAGGGCTACCAACCATCCTTTAAAATACCAGGGGACCTTCCCGACTGATGACGGGAATTTTTTTGACTTGACAACTGACGTCATCGTAAAGAGCACAGTTTGATCTCCAAAATGTATGATGTCTCAGATTTTCGATAAGTATTTGTCCAAAGTTGATTGAGGTGATTTTTACCTCTTTCATGAATAAAACATAAAAATAAGACAGTATATCAAAAAACTGAGTTACCGTTTTTGAGGTGAGATATTGGTCGTCATACCTCAGAGTTTTAGCGAAATCGATTGAAATCCTCCATTCCAAGATATTCTTGAAAAAGAGCGGTCAAAAATGATAAAACTCGCACTCTTAAAAACTGACTAGATTGATCAAAAAGTAATTCTCATGGTTGAAATTTGAAAAATTTATAGCCAATAGATGAATAGTTAGTGCGTTATTAGGTATTTTAACATCGTTCGCATAGCAAACAATGGTACCTTAACTCGTTTTCATAGCAAACAATAATGATAACAATTAACGCCATTGCAATGTAATGGCTTTGAATTTAAGACCCATTATTTCAATAAAGTATTGCAACACAATAACTCACCTCTTTTATTGGCCTTTCTCCATAAGAACACAAATAGCAGTACATTAAGACAAAGAGAGAGAACAAGGAGAGACGTGATGACCCCAACAACTGTGTCTGTTGAGAAGATTACGAAAATACATATTATGTTGTTTGGCAATATTTTCTTTCTTTTTAGGTATTTTCTTTAATGATTTTTATTTTCATTTGTTATGTTTTTTTCTTCCTCTTATCTTTCCCTTTTCCTTCTTTTTAATTTCTTTTTCTTATTTTTGCGCTGTTTTGTTCGGTTTTGTTTTCTCTTACTGTTTTGTGTCTTTTTTCTGTTTCTTTTTTCTTACAAGTTTTCCCCTTTTTTCTCTATTTCTATTGTAATTTTCATTGCTTTTTTAGTTTTTTAGTTCATTTTGAATCCGTTTGTTCTATTTTTTTTTTTTTTTTTTAATCCTCGTAAGCATTCTTACCATATTTCGATTTTTCAATTTTATTGCCATCTATTCTAGTGCCTGAAATAAAATTCACTTTAAGATTAATAAAGATTGCCGTTTTTATCCACCTTTCATCAAACGGTATGCAACAATAATAGTAATGCATCATCATCAAGTGTTATTATTGTCATACATGGACGCTATTTACCAAGCCAAGAGCACCGCAATCGTTCAAATACTATATTCTTTCATTAATTATGCTCACCAGTTTCCATTATTGCTCTGTCCTCTGTGTTATTTACAGTCTTGACACTTGCGTCATCCCTCGCACTTTCTCCATACTTATTCCATGCAGTAACCATAAACACGTATGACTTTCCATCAACGATATTATTCGTCGCTGTATATTGCAGTTGAGATGGATCAAAGATGTCAGCAATTTTTTCCCACTGCGTTTGGACCTCTTTCATGTAAATAGTATATTTTGTTATTCTTCCCCCATTGTCATTAGGCATTTTCCACCGCAGTACCACTGACAGTTTGGAGTCTCTGCTGATGTACAACACTACCATCAGCTTTGGGATAGTTGGTCTACCTTCGAAAGAAACTTAGTTCATAAGTTCTCGAGTCACAAGATTTTTCCGAACAGAATAAACGACTAAATTAGATTTAATTACCAAACACGATGAAATTATGTACTCAATCAAACATTGATTCTTGATATACAATTCAACTCTAAGAATATACACACCTTGCTTTTTTGTTTTTATAGTGAATTCAGATATATTCCCAGAACCGACGACATTTATGGCGACAACTTTAATAGTGTAACTGGTGTTCTTTGTCAGGCCATAGAAATAGGTATGAGTGCCTGTTGTCACCTTTTCTTGTGGCGGGATTGTGTTGATTTGTACTTTGTAATCAATAACAGGACTTCCACCATCATAACCAGGTTTGGTCCACCTTACATTCACTGATGATGCTCGGATATCATGGTCTAGTATCGTGAATTTAGGAGGGCCTGGTGGAACTAATATACAATTGAAATGAGATGCACAAGCTTTAAAATCTCAGTATTGCACAATTTCAGTATTGGTTTCACCTGAAGTGAATAGTTTGAATGGTGAATGGTGAAAAATGTTTTTAGTTCAATTTTGCGTCTTTAAGTTATAAAATGTTTATACTTCCACTATTTTAAACATTCATTTGTAGGATACGTTCCCTAATAATATTCACACATTTCCACACTTACATAGCTGTGAAACACTAATAAAATGCTCATCTCTGCCAGCAACGTTTGCAGCTTGACATTTGTACAATCCATAGTCTTCACCGCACTGTTGTTCTTACTGTCACTTGACTACCTTCAGTTAAAGTCTTTACACCACATGATATTTGTTGATTACTGGGTTTGTACCACGTTACGTGTGGTTTGGGAAATCCATCTACAATGCACTTGAGTGTCATCATGTTGCCATTCCAAGAATGCGGACTCTTTGTATAAATTACTGTGCGAATAACTGGCTTATCTTAAAACGAAGTGATAAATATGGAAAATGCTTGTTAATTACAAATTTTCACGCTTGGTTTTCCATGATCGATCTCAATGTAAAATAATCGTAAGTTAACAATTTCTATAAATTAAATACATAACCACTTGTTACATACTCACAGTAGACTGTTACACTTATCATTGTAGTGGTTGCAGCCTCGTTTGGGTTGTTCTTGGCCTGGCACTCATATACTCCAGCATGGTATCGTTTAATGTTATCTATATGCAGTACAGCACTTCCTGATCCTTGTCTCTTGGTAAGAACACTACCATCTGTGATATTCACCCATGTGATGTTCGGTGTTGGTGAACCAATAGTAGTGCAGTTTATCTCTAAATCCTCTCCCTCGATAATACGGTATGTGTTGTTTGGGAGACTAGATAGAAATGTCGGGCGCACTGAAATAGAAATAATCATATATGATGTTTATCATTTTCGGTTCTTATGTACACAGCCTCTTAAAAAATAAGACAAAATCAGGTCTTGAAGGTTATTGGGGAACCGTTGAAAGCTAAACTGTGGCAGCTTAACGCGGAATGGACAGAAAACTGCCCAAACATGAGGCGCTTTGCCAGGATAGCTTTCCACGGTGATGTTAGGGAAGTATCCATGGTTTTGATCAAATCATCTAGCACCACTACCAAAGGGCCTCCAATTTAGAGAGGCCCGCCGCAATGAACAGTAGAGGAAAAGGGGCAAAAAATCGTTACAGTTTCTCTTGTGAATTGATAGTGGATCCAGATATGGGTTTGCTAGGTGTTAGCTGACACTTTATAAGGGAGTTGATAAACGTGTAAGAACCATGCTCCGACATATTCTGATAAGCAGATTAAAAGTTTTGATAACATATTTGGAATTATGACTTTGATTTCAAGATGGCCACTTCCCCTACGTATCACATTTCTCGCTACATTACTAGACTTTCAAAGGAGTATTCTTCAAATATTGACACGTGATAATTTACCGAAAGAAATTTAACAAGAAAGAAAGTTTTATATTCCTTAGCATCGTACAAAAGAAATGTATGGCTGTAATACGTTTCAATCCTCTTGTGAGTTTCTGATGTTATATAGCACATAAGTGTTTTAACTCTCCTAGCTTTATAACTTATATATATAAGGGCATTGTCTATGGCTTGAAGTATATTATCGTACGTAGGTTTCATTATTATAGACGTTGTGCATCAACCACGCAATACTTTTCCTTAACCAAACTTTCAGAGATAATTCTTTGGGTATTGAAAATAATAATAGAGTGCGTTGTAACTTAAAACAAAAAACAAAACAAAACAAAACAAAAAACAAAACAAAAAACAAAACAAAAACAAACAAACAAACAAACAAAAAAACAAAAAAAACCAAATAACAAAAAACAAACAAAAAACAAACAAAACAAAAACAAACAAAACAAAAACAAAACGACAACAACAACAACAAAAAACAAGAATCAAACAGTTTTTTTAGCAAACAAAACTCTTTTTCGAATATTCTCAGATACTTTCTCCGGGAAATCGAAGCAAGTGTCACGAAAGTTTAGAACTTCGCTTCCATTATCCACAGAGATATTCAGTGACATTTATCGTTATATGTCTGTCTCTTTTTAATAAAATGTATTCTTCGTTTGCACGTTACGTCATCGCGGCCATGTTGGTACCATTTAACAAAACATTTCTCATTAGCATCCATTGTTAACGGTACCACAATGGCCGCCATGTTTTTGTCTTTAACTCTCTTGGGAATGCTTGCAACCCATCAATACGTCAACCAATTTATAATCATTTGCATGATAAATGTATATAATGTCTTTATCTGATTATTATTATTAGGATTATATCTATTCTTTAATTAAAACTTACATTTCAAATTTGATTTTCGTATTTATCGCAGCCCAGGATATGTATATGATACAAGCCCAGAAGCTGAATGTCCTATCCTGTTAATTAGCTTTTTACAATAACTTACAATTTTCTCGCGCGCTGATTGGTTATTTTAAGAGGACAGACAGATAAAGCTGACATCAACGACCGCGCGCTCTTTCCGTTACGTCTACGCCTCGTGGATCCACACTACTTTGACAATGTGATGAGGCAATTAATCGTCAATAAGAGGACAGAAACATAAAAATCTGATGTCAATTTTTTAAATTTACCTGTGACTACTAGTTGTACTTGGTGTTCTATAGGGTTACCTGCTTTAAGCTGCAGACTACATTTATATACCCAATTATCAGCATTAGTCACACCATAAATGACCAGAGTAGCTGTGGACTCTCTGTTTACTCGATTCAGTAATCTTGGTGGACATGTTGCCGTTTTGATGACAAAACCCCAGTTATTGGTTTGCCTGTCGTCAACACCTATTATACTCTCACTGTTTGTTGCCTGGTTGATGAACGACCATGTTGGTGATTCACTTTTAAATTCCCACAATCTGTTGTCTACATGGTAGTCCCATACAAACCTGGCTGTTCCTCCACTAGATACGTACAACACACTGGGAGGGAAATTAGTAAAGCGAGCTGATGCGTCTGAAAAAGAAACGTTTATTTTAAACTTAGCTTGTATCAATATCTATTTCCTGATTCGAGGTGCTATCCACAAGTTGAATTATCTGTATAATCAGTTCAGAAGTAGACCCAAAACACTAAAGTCCAATTAAAGGCTGCCCGTAATGATTATGAAATAAAGATAATATTTATAAAGATAATAAGAGATTGTATCAAAATTAAAGTTAGTGATAATTAAATAAGAAAAAGAAATGCTTTGAAGGCGCAAATAAAATAACAGATTTTTTGTTTCGGGGACCCCCTCCGAAAAATCCTGGCCACGCCCCTGTAGTCGATAAGAAAGCCCTGCTTTTCTAGATCATATTCTAGATATCAGGGAAAACCCTTGTCGGTGCAATCGTTTTAAATAGAGGATATTACATGGGCGCTTGGAGATACGAAATTTATCTTCGAGTGTCGAAAAGAGATTTTCAACACGAGAAGATAAATTGCGTATCTCCAATTAAGCGCCCATGTAATATTCTGTTTATCATATAATTATCAATGAAGTATGTTTTGGCTTTTTCAGGCAATTCTTTCCGTGTATTTTTGAATAGCCATCGCAATGGTGTTATTTTCGCACGTGAAAATAACATGTTATTTTCCCGTGTGAAGATATCAATTTTTCGAAATAGAGAAAAATAGATATTTCATTGGTAATTATATAATAAATAACTATTATATTATTTCCACGGGGAACCTCAATTGCTTAACGGACGTTCACAGGCAAAAAGAATCCGATGTTTTTAAATGTTGCACAATGAAAGACCATCATACTAGAAGTAAAAATGAATAAATAAAAAGTGGGGTTCCCCGACTTCGTTTAGCCGTCTGAAGTGGAATAGCAACTCCTTTTTACGGTAAAAGACGCGAACAACGTAAACATGGAAAGCTGTCAAAAATTAATAATATTTTACTGAAAAAATGAATTGATCGTCTCCATTTTTCACAGAAGATTAGAAAATAGATAAATAACTAGTTAGGAATATCAAATTTGTGTGAAAATTAGAAATATAAAATGTTATTGTGTTATAAGTGTGGACTTGAAGCCTTCGCGTTACGTGAAATTATATTCCAATTATACACAAAATATGTAATTTCGATTTGACCCCATCATCAGATCCTCTTTTTTCCTCTAAAGTTAGGTATTACCGAGTACTTTCAAAAAACGATAAAAAAAGTTGGTGCCCGACTTCGATTTAGAGCTATAAGAGATCAAAAAAGACGTTTTTATAATATTTTGCTTATCAAAACATTGGAATGTAGTCATCGCGATGAGCGCGCGCTCACTAAATTCATGCTTTGAAAGAATGCGCGCGAACAATGCCCATGAACGTCCTTAATTAGATGGATAATTTTGTATCGTTCAATCGTTTTATTTTGACGAAATATGGCAATAATAATCGCAGATAACATACATTGGAGGATGTGTCGAATAAAACATATCGAGCCGATTCAGCGTGCTTTGATTTATAGTTGAAACATATCATTATGTATGTATACATCTATTTCAAAAAACGTTGTCGGTCGTAGATCTGAAATCTGAAATCTAAGAGTGATGAGTAAAACGCTGCAAAATGAAAACGGATAAAATGTTTCGCGTCCACACTTGTCCGATCAGAGGCGGCAAAAACGCTTAATTGCACATCTGAGCGGACGTGTATTTGTGGCCTTCCCGCCATGTTCCCATGACAATCATGACGTCATCGTATTCAACAAAAATTCGGATACGAAATGTTTTCCGTCCACAATAATACGGCTAGCCGGCGTTTTCAAATTGTTCCACTCTGGAGACCGTATTCGAAGAAAATCGTTTTCGCTGAAGAATTGTTCCGGATTCGCCCGGACTAGTGTGGACGGTAGACCTAACCGAATAAATAAAAATTCGGATTAAAATTTATGTGGCATAGTGTGGACGGGGCCTGAGTAACACGTTGCAAAAAGAAATATAAACACAGCCAAGCAACGTGGTTTCCTTTGAAAATGGAATGTGAAGCATTATCTTTTGAATAGAAATGTGATTTTTGCCTGTTTTAGCTAGAAAACATACAAACACAAAAATTCAGTTTGGTCTCGCCATACATGTATCTCCCATTTAATATCTCCGACCGACACTCTACTCTTTTTTTTTTTTTTTTTTTTTTTTTTTTCCTCCTTTATTTCTATTCTTAACGATCGAACATATATAGATCAGTGCTTGTAATCAGTATTGCTGATGAGAGTTGAATCTCCCGAGACACGTTTAAATCGGTATGAATAATCGATTGAATAGCGTCGTCGCGTCGTGAAACTCGTAGCAAGTTTGCTACATCAGATGACTGCACTAGCACTATTATCGAAGCTTTTGGACGGCATTGTTTTCATTTAAATGTAATTAGACTAATTAATTATCAGTGTTATTTTTTTTAATAATCTAGATTTATTTTCTGATGAAAAAAATAACTTCAACAACATTTAAATATTTTAAACTCTAAATTGTAGGAAGCAGGAACCAAAAATGTATCTCCAATCACAATAGTACATACAACTTCTATCGTGAGTAAATCAGAATTTACTAATACACTTACCTACGTAAGGAAGTAAAAACAATCCACCGATGAAACCAAGAACATAACAAGAAATGATAGGTACCTCACAAACATTCATACTTAAAAAGATTTGGATATAAGAAAATCAAAACACGCTTTTGGATGAGCAGGTCTCTCTGAAATATTTTCTGATAGTGTTGTCAGTAGTGAGCAATCCTGACTGATCAAGAATTAATTATGCGGCTCCGAATTCTTTCCTGTAGTTGACCTTTTTGCTTGATCGCTTTTGTTTACATATGGAGCTCGTAACGCAATTATTGATCACTTGGAAGTACGTTCTATGGGATCCCTGTGTCTTGTGCTCTGTCAGTCCAAGCTTTCAGTTTTAAATTGGCAAGGGTGGTAGATTGTTATTAGTAGTTCTTAGTCGGAATGGATATTCAAGTGGGAACTGGATAACCAATCAGTGTACAAAGTACCCGATCAGAGAGTGCAGCCAAGATCACTAGTGATCCAGATGATATTATTATTAAAATAATAATAAAAAAGAAAAAAAGAAAAAAGGAAAATCATTGAAAAAAAAAAAAAGATTTAAAAAAATTATTAGAAGAAAAATGAATAAACACTTCTCACGTGATATCGATGTCATTAATTTGGCGGGAAATCCGCAATATGTGTGTGTGTGATCCTCCCCCTTCCCTTGAAAACGAGCCAATCAAAAGTTGGTGGCTACGGCCCTGGAATGAAATTTGATCAGAATTCCTATGAATAAAAAACATATTTTTGATGTAGACATGTTTCGTCAGTTCTCTAGATCACTACTATATAATGCAGTCATATTTTAAAATCCATCTCAGTCTACTCCTGCCAACAGGTTCTTGTTTACAGAAAAAGAAATAATTTGTATAGAAAATCCACTTGATTTAGCCATGTAGTATAAGTAGTCTCTGAGGGAATAAATTGTCGATTTCTTCCGGTTACCGACTGTCGTGTTGCCCAATTCGTTTAAAAGCTTAAACTGGAAGGACACAGCACACACTGTTAAAGCCATTATTGTATTAATGGAAAACCACATGAAGCCCAATCTTGTACATTATTCAACGGAATATACGTTAAATAACTATATAAATCATCAGAAAAAATCTGTTAACATTTGGTCAGCTACGATTTCAAGCTCACGCCCCCTCATGTGAGCCCATACAAATTATGTCTCAAAAACACGGTTTTTGGATCTTTTCTCAAAATAATGACTATCTAGGCAAAAAACAAGTGGATTCACGCAGTTTACTTGTGCTAAATAACTTTACTTTTAAAGTGTATATGACACGAAAAAAGTTTAATGTTAAGAATGTGTAGTTTATTGGCATTAATAAGAATATCATGGTTAAATTTGTTCCAAAAACGTATTTCTCTAGAAATTCAAAAACTTTTAGCACGAGTTGTGACGTCATTTTGTTTACAAGTCTCCAGATTTAGTTGCAAATACACGAAATATGTTTGAATATAGAATCTTAATTTCAAGTAGTACACTTTTCAATTTCCCAACATTGGAAGAGTACTACGTAAGCTATCAAATGAAGCTGACTAAAATATGTCTTTTGTTGTTAATTTATATGAATTACAATTTATATTTAGTACATTACTACTGAATCTAGAGTACGTGTCAACAAAATGACGTCACAAATTGGGATTAACTTTCGCAAATATCTCAAGAAATAAGCTTTTGAAACAAATTTTGTTACGATATATTTATTATTACTAACAAACTATACATTTTAAATGATGGAATGTTTTCGTGTCATATACACTTTAAGAACAACCTTTTGCTTTGGAAAGAGAGGAAACAGACCGAAAAGAGCAAATATTCCAAATGTATCACAGGTAGCCCAAGCTTGGGCTTATTTCTTACTGGTGAGGAAAAAAATCTTAAAACGGGCTAAAATTCAAAAAATAACCACGCAGAGCGAAAGAAGTGCTTTATTTCACGTTTCAATGATTTTATTGAAATTTTTGATGAATCTCCATACATTTCCTTATAACAGGACACCACAGAAACTAAGCTTGGGCTACCTGTGAATGTATGGGCAATTTTTTCCAATGATTTATATAAGTAGGCCCGTAAAGAGCTAAATCTTTTTGGATTTGCTCCGAATTGCGTACATAGGACGGCACTGAAAACACACGCCAAAACTGGTAAGCTAACGGCAAAACTTACTTTAGATCTTTTTAAGAAATTACAGTTCGACATACATTTCTTTCCAAAAAATACAAGCACTTTGGTTTGGCTTCCTATGGGGAAACTAGTAACTTTCAACATAACAAACTGACCTTCGACCAACACCCAAAAAGTATTTTCATATGAATTGCATTTCAGATAAAATTTCGGATTTTTCAGTTGTTAAATCACAGTGGCATCATAGTATATATTGAAGAAACAGAAAACGCGCGCGCGTGCTGTGTGCTGTCATAAAGCCCGCGGGGGTTGGCAGAATACGAGAGAAGTGTTAGGAGAAGCACGACGCATAGCAGAGTGCTTCTGGACATATCATGAGTGTTCTGCCAATCCCCAAGTGCTTTATAACTGCATACAGCACAACAAGCAAGTTTTTTATTTCTTTTATAAAATACAAATTACAATAATAGGAAATGACGCAACGAAAAGTGCGCGAGCGTGCAATGTGCTCTCATAAAGCACGCGATCTAAACCAATCAAAACGCGACATTCATAACAGTTATTTTATAAACATATATATAAAAGTATTAGTTATTAATGATGTAATTTGTTTACTTTTTTTAAAACCCGTCCTACTTACCACAGGTATCTCAAGAGATTTGTTCTCACTTGGCGTCACCTCGAGCATTTCCACTTTTACATTAGGCAACTGTCGTAGAAATAAAGACTCCTCAATTTGGTTTTATAGGCTCTAGTCAGACTTTCTAAGGTTCAAACTCCAAAGAATTACAACGTTGCATTCGATTCACAAGCAAACTCTGACACCCTCTCATCTCATAATATTTTTCTAACATCTTGGACACAGGAAGCCAAAAGTTCAAAGTCCTAAGTCAAAAATCTTTTAACAGGCAACTAATTCTGGTACATATAACTTCGCTTCAAATAAACAGTGATTTCCTTCTCGGCTTTTATTGCTTCAAATAAGGAATTAATGGGATACAAGTCCCCATTCCTCCCCATCCCTCGCTTTTGATCTATATGTATATGAATAAATTATCTCTGTAAGACAGATGATTGATGGTTTCTAGTCAGTTTATTTCAATATCAATTCCATTGGTATTTCGTTAATACCGTTTAACTTCTAACTGAAATATTACCAAAAAAATTCATAAACATGGGATACGGGGTCAATCTATTTGTTGAAGAGCCTGAAGAAGATCTCATCTGTCCAATATGGTAAGTTTGTTAAACATCAATCTAACTTGCTCGATTGCCCGCTGCTTGCTATTTCCTCTAGTCACAGTTCTATACTTTTATTGATAAGCCGATTGCTATGTAAAATAATATTGCTTTTTTTATTCGATTAAGCGTTTATCCTTATTTGTATTTAATAATGAATGTCCTCAACATGAGTAGACAAGTCTTGATCAGATATGATTTGATCTTACATCATTTGGAATGCCTTTGGAGATTAAAATGAAATATCAATAATACTTTATTGTCTATGTATAATTTTGTCTAAAAAAAGAATAGTTAGTTTAAACGGGAGATGGTAACATAAGAAGAAAGCAAATAAAAACATTTATAATTATTTTTCACGAATATTTTAGCAACATTATTGACTTTTATTAATAATAAATCTCTTTTCAACGGTTTTAAAGTTCTCAAAGCGGAAACAAGAGTGTTTACCATGACATACAGCTGCCAGCAAAATGTATGACGTGATTGGCTGTTAAACTAAAACAATGTATGCTTCAGTTGTGAGTTATGGAGGCTGAGACAATATTAAGCATACTAATAGAAAAATAATTTTCATGGATTTTTTATGGTGTTTTCGAAAACACAATCAAAAGGAAATGATAATCGTAAGTTTATGACGGAAATTACTTTTAAAAACATATAACTACCAGCAAAACTCCATCTGCACAAATTTAATAAACACATAAACTGGATATAAAACGGGAAATAAAGTAAATACATAATACTCAAGGAAATCACGTTACGTGTTCCAAAACGAAAGGAATAATAAATAAATAAATAAAAAAACAAAAACAAAAACAAAAAAACAGAGAAAAGATAAAAAGCTTGACTAGCCATAGTTTTTTTGGTCACCCATCCAAGTAGTAATCTCGCTCAACCGGGCTTGACTCAGTTTCCTTGAAGCCCAAGTTTTTTTCCACTGGACCACGATTCTAGGAAATTAGCACAACAATAGCCATGAAAACAATGCACCAGATAGACTAGATTATTTTCCACTTCAAATCAACGTGCCAGTGCGTGGCAGAGTGCAAGGGATTAGCTGTAGATATGGTCTGGGGCCCGGCTAGTCTCTCCCCTGATGCTTCGGCTAGAACACTATCCTGCGTAATCCGTACACCCAAGGGCAGAGGGACTTAATCGCCGTCATGTCCGAAGTCCATACGATGACCCAGCGAATGTCTCGGGGTATGGCATGAAGGCACTAGCTTTTTTCTTTTCTTTTTTTTTTGCAATTAATTATCTAATTAAAGTTGGTGGACGTGGGTTCGATTCCCATGTATTGACAGTTCTTTTTTCTACGTTTTTTTCGTTTCCTCTAGCCTTAGATCTTTTTTTTAATATGTATTCATTATTTTTTATAAGCCACTTTACCTAAATCAAGAAAATAAGAAATCTTTTTTTTATTTATTTAGAAAGAATGACTACTTTAACCCCCTAACATTCAGCATTTTAAAACAGTTAAGCAATCTCTCTCTGAAAACTAGAGCTGTACTTTACTGGTTTTAAAAAAACTGTCTGGGAGCAGCTGACTGACAAAAGCTTTTACTTGTATTCTCAGTTTTATACTCTATAGACTAAAAAGTATATAATCCGTTGTAGTTAAATGTTATAGTGGAGCACCATACTTAAGAAAATTTGGTAACCCATCGAGTTGATTTTCCATGAGTTGAATAGGCCAATTCAAACCGACCGTCCGTCCGTAAATGCGTCACGTCCTTGTACACACCACAGAATTCAAGTTCTTGTTTGATTTCAAAGCAACCTACTTGCAAAGGCACTGCAGACAATATTTTTCACATCAAGGGAAGAGACCTTTCTTTTATAATCGAAAAGTTATATGTTTTTGTCATCGCAAAGCAAAAACAAACAAATATAAACAAAAATTAATAAAATATTTAAACATATCAAATACTGAGATAAGAAGAATTGACTAAAATGGTTTAAAAATTGATTCGGAGGTTCTTTTACTGCATGTGAATTTCATGAGAGAACGACTTTTTCATATCCCTCTTTCATAATCTAAACATCCTATGTTTTGATGTAGTTTAATGTTCTTATTAAAAGAGTAGTTGAATCTGAGGCTCGAAAGGCCTTTTACTGGATCCGATTTTCATCAGACCATGAGGAGCGACTTCAAATCCATGAAAGAAACCTTTTTATGATCGAGAAGTAAATAAAAAAACTCATTGGATACCAATATATCTTATAGTTTGTTCAGTATTTCAACCAGTTTTCGAGTCTGTTTACTGTTTTGTTTTGTTTTGTTTTGGTTTTTTGTTTTTTTTTGTTTGTTTTTTGTTTTGTTTTTGTTGTTGCTGTTTTTGTTTTTTTTTGTCCTTAACATTTTTGGAAATCTCCAAAATTCGGATTTGAATTCGAGTGAAAGACATACATTTCAGGTAAATTTCAGTCACCTTGATATCGATTGTATTACTTTAAACTTAGCTATCTTTCGTGTTTTTTTCGAGTAAAACTAACCAGCAATTTAATTCAAAACGTGAAATTGTCTTGCATGGAAAACGTAATGCAAGACATTATTTACTTCATCCAAAAATGTACTTGTCAGAATTTCTAAAGTGAAAGAGTAGTAAGGTGGAAAACAAAGAATTGCGAAGAAAAGAATGCAGTGCATTTTGATTAATTTTTTTTACTGGTCTTCATTACGGAGGGAGGGGGGGGGGGGGGGGGGGGACGGAGAGCGAGATGGGAGACGGACATTATCTTAATCTTGAATAATAAAAGTAGTTCCATAAAGTTTAAATTTTAGTTTAGTTGTGTCTAAAACACTATGGGAGCTCCGCTTTTACGGAGTGCCTAAATTTCTGTTATTTTAAATCGTTTGAATGCGCATGTAAATATTTGCTCCATAGTCTAGATCTTAACTAAAGTTTTTTTAATATTAATGAATTTTAATAGTTTTTTTATTATTTACAACTGAAAAGAAAATGTCTACTCTCTTTGTTTATAGTTGTGATGTATTCAGAGATCCTGTGCATTGTAAAAATGGGCACACTTTCTGTAATGAGTGTATTATTAGATGGTTAGGAAAAAGCAAAGTGTGTCCAATTGATAAAGGAGTCATTAGCGATGGTATCCTTTCATCAAATCTTGTCATCCTTGGAATCATAAATAATCTGGAAGTTTACTGTCAGGAACGCCACGATGATGACGATAAACTAACACCTTCCAAGAGCACAGGTCTGTAATTGTATTGGTATTGGGGTCTAATAACTTCCCATTTCGGATCACTTGACATTTTTTCCGGTAACGTATTACAAGTTGCGTGCAGAAATAGAAGCTGAGGCCAAAAAGTATGCTTGTAAAATAGCATAAATATATTATGATTTATTCATTTTCGGTAAGTAGTCGACATAAAATGCGCACTGCGACCTGCGCTCTTCCCATCTACCATGGTTTCATCTTTTCGCAAATCAGTGTAGATACATTTCAAAGATAGGAACTCTTATCCAAGAAGTTTGACATAAAAAAAATTGAAAAGATTAGGTACTCTAATGATTCAAAAATGATTTGTCTTTTTTCAATATTATTTAAAATTTCGACAGACAAGTGTGATTGGACTGGAAAGTTAAGGATGCGTGCAAAACACATAGAAACTTGTCCTTTCCAACAAGTACATTGTCCTAATGTCAACTGCAACACCACCATGCAGAGAAGAGAACTACAGGATCATGATTGGATATGCAGATATAAAAAAGTGGAATGTGATGAGCAATGTGGTGCGACTCTGATCAGACGTGACCTGCCGAATCACAAGAGAAATGAATGTCCTGAAGTAAGACTGTCATGTCCTAACGGTTGTGGGACCAGTTTGGAGAGGAAGAACATCAATACACACAGACAAATTTGTTCCTTACAACAAGTACAGTGTCCTAATGTCAACTGCAACACCACCATGCAGAGAAGAGAGCTGGAGGATCATGATAGGATATGCAAGTATAAAAAGGTGGAATGTGAAAAATGTAGGGCTATTCTGATCCGACATGAGCTACAGGTTCACAAAGATCTTGATTGTCCTGAAGAGATGGTCCCATGTCCCAACGACTGCACATGTTCCAAGGGCTTTATCCAAAACCTGAGAAGGTAGGATCATTGACGTTCAAAAACGGCATCTGAATTTTCGATAATTTTGCCAGGGATTTTTTTTGTTTTTTTTTTTTTTTTTTTTTTTGTCGTTTTGTTGTTGTTGTGTCTTTTTAACCACAACCCGCAGACAGTTAGTTGTATGAAAAATTGTATTAAAAGGCAGCAACGACTATGCATTTTCCATACCATTTTTTAGCAGCAAACTGCAGCAAAATCTTGAAAAAACATGAGGAAAATTGGGCAGCAAAAAAGCCACCATCTAAGGGACTGGTAATGATTCATCGCCTATCTAGGGGGTAAGGGGGATAGATGATTTAGCATCATGGAGATTAACTAATCCCCCCAAGGACCACTATACGATGTTATGATACCCCATTATTAATTAGTGGTTGCTACCGAGTGATCCTTCCTTTATACTGATCTTTGACGTGATCTTTCCTTTGCATTTAACGAGTATTTTGCAACTATTGCACAAAAACTTGCTAAAGAGAATCCTCAATGTAATGATGAAGAAGGTGAAAACAGTGTGAGTCATCTCCACTATCTCATTGGCACTAAAAATCAATTTCAGTTTAGCCCTATTATTGAAAGTAAGGTATTCTCTCTCCTGAATAAATTAAACACGTCAAACACAACAGGTTTGGATATGATATCTGCCACAGTCATTCGAGAGTGTGCCCACCTTATTTCTCTCTCAATTTGTAAGATTTTCAACGCTTTTTTGAATCATGGTGCTTTACCAAACGACTGGAAGTGCGCTAGAGTAACACCCCCTTTTAAATAAGGCGAAAGAGACGATGTAGGTAATTATCGCCCAATATCTGTTGTTTCTACTGTAGTCAAGGTATTTGAAAGGATAGTATATGATTAGTTATACTCATTTTTATCAGAAAATCATATAATCTCCAAACACCAATCTGGATTTCGTTCGTTACATTCTATCGCCACGGCATTAATAGAGGCAACTGATAGCTGGGCATATAACATCGATCGTGGTAATGTAAATGCAGTAGTGTTCCTAGATCTAAAAAAGGCTTTTGACACGGTCGACCATGACATTCTTCTGTCTAAGTTGTGTACATATGGAATTCAAGGAGTTTCCTTAAATTGGTTTAAATCGTATATCGACAACCGCACTCAACAATGTCTAGTCAATGGCTCATTATCTGAACCATGTAGCCTAAAATGCGGTGTACCGCAAGGAACAATCCTGGGACCTTTATTATTCCTGTTGTACATAAATGACCTACCTAATTGCCTTCTAAATTCTAAGCCAAGAATGTATGCAGATGACACTAGTCTGACATACGCTGATAGTGATCCAACATTGATTCAATCAAGTCTAAATACAGATCTGAGAAACATCAGCTGTTGGCTCTCAAAAAGTAGACTTACTTTAAACAAGACTAAAACAGAATGTATGTTGATTGGATCACAGCAAAGACTCAACACCCTTGCTGCTACACCAGTTCTCGAGTTAAATGAATTACCAATTACTCAAGTGAGTACAACGAAATCCCTTGGTGTACTCATAGACTGCAATCTTACTTGGAAAAATCACATTGAAAAGCTTTCCAAAAAAATTGCTTCAGGTATTGGGGCCCTAAAGCAAATTAGGCCATTCGTTCCACTATCAACATTACACATTATTTATAAAGCATTGGTACAGCCTCATTTCGACTATTGTAACGTTGTTTGGGGTAATTGTGGAAAAACTCTCTCAGATAAACTACAGAAGCTTCAGAATCGTGCAGCACGGGTGTTGACCTTCTCTAATTACATTCTGTATTTCTTTAATAAACTTAGTGTAGATTAGTTGATTATTTTAAACATTTTGTAAATCCTGATGTTTATACCGTGGTAAAATAGAGTTTTATCTATCTATCTATCTATCTATCTATCTATCTATCTATCTATCTATCTATCTATCTATCTATCTATCTATCTATCTATCTATCCTCCAATCCCCTCGACCCCCACCCCAACAGACGATAAAAAAATACCAGTCCCAAGACCATCCAGTAATAGATTATCTCTTCGAGTCAATCAGAGGACAAAGTTCTTGTTTTTGTTGTTTTGCGTTATTTTATTTTTAATGTTTATGAGCAAATCTCAAATACATCTAACAAACAACTGTAGAAGAACAGCCATCCATTGTCCATTCAAGGATCAGGGATGTTCAGTCTAACGTTCCTCATGGTTCAAATCCTAGATATGAATTAAAGAGCCACTTGGCCAGAGAATGTGGTAATACAAGACTACAATGCCCATTCAAAGAACAAGGATGCAACAGTGAAATATTTAGGAAAGATTTCGAGAAACATTTACAAGAATATGTGTCAAAACACATGTTTATGGTTTCCAAGCAAAACACAAAACTTGCTGAAAAACATCTGGCTCTTTCAAACAGATGTGCAGAATTAAGTGCAAGGTTGAAGAAAGCTTTGGTAAGAAAGTATTACAGATATTTAAAAAGAAAGGAGGTCGCGTGCACTTAAATATACATTGACTTTTTTTCCCTGTCAGCTAGCAGGCATATTCCAAGCTTGGTAGTGGTAATGGCAACATAAATAAAGAAACAATGGTTTTATTTTGGTTTTCTCTGTTGACCCTTCTTTTCATATACCGCGCCCATTTTCCTCTTTAAAACAAATTATCCAAAACTAAAATGGCATAAACCTAATTACATGCACTACGTGTTCAGTCTTAATTACCACCTGAGTGATATGTTATATTTGTGGAAAATAAATTACATTACAATGATAATTGTATCATCACTGTTTAATCCCATATAAGCAACTATTGTATTATTTTCAAATTCTTTTTTCTGTTCCTTTAAAGATTAATTTGGAACGTGTCTATTCGCATTCTTTCGAGGGAAAACTATGAATTATGGAAGCAGTCTAGTATATTAGTTTGGGATGATATAATTAATCTGCAATAGGAATACATGTCTGTCCGATTTGGAAATAATTGAATTCAACAAATTCCTTTAACTGCCAAATTATTGGACTCGGCTTATAGACATCTTCTAATTTTGTCAGTCCTTGGAATTTTTTTCATCGAATTATTTCCAATTGTATTGGACAGCATGTAGTCCTATTACCTATACTTATTGAAATCGTCAGTTTAAATCAGTCTTTTTTCAGACACTTAAGAAACTATTCCTATTTGTGTTTTGGTCCCTAGGACGACCTAAGCACTTTTGTGTGGACAATACGTGACTACCCAGCACTATTCCGAAAACACTCGGGCTCCTACTTTAGATCTCCTAACTTCTGGTTATGCGGCCACAGCTGGTTTCTAGAGCTGTACCCTAATGGTGATCAAGATGAAGAAGGTTTTGTGTCCTTGTACCTTTGCCTTAATGAAGCGACAGGCTCGACAGCTATGTCTTTTGTAAGGGGACCTGTGATACCTAGTGTCAAGACCATTGTGTGCTGCAGGTTAGTGATCAGTGTGGTCATTTGTGAACGAAGCTATGCAAGTATGAAAAGAATATGCGCTGTATTTCACTAGCTGTCGATAGGCTAAATCCTTCCACTTACTTACCATGAAACTAACATTCATACTTGGCTTTCTTTATTCTCGTTAAGCCTATTGATATTACTATTGATCTATTCCATAATGATTCCATACTTATTATTTTCGTAGCACTGACTTGGATTCATTTTTTACAAGATTGTCAGTGATAAGCCACAATACCGATACTGAAGATGCCACCTGGGCTGGAAAAATTACATTTAGTAAGGAAAAGACTACAGGAGGACGACCACAGTTAATGAAAGCAACAAGTGCACTATCCACTGACTTCTGCACCAGTACAGATGGGATTTTAATTGTAAAATGTACAATTCAACTTGTATAGACAAGACGATGTGTCCCATGTTATTAAACAGAGGATGTACTTTCTGTAGTATACTGTAACAGTGTCAATGGTAGTCTAACCATCCAATGCACAATACAGATAGATAAACCACAATAGGTTCCATGTTACACAGATGATGTTCTTTCTACAGCCTACTGTAACAGTACCAATGGTAGTCTAACCATCCAATGTACAATACAGCTAGATAAACCACAATAGGTTCCATGTTACACAGATGATGTTCTTTCAACAGCCTACCTTAACTGTATCAATGGTAGTCTAACCATCCAATATACAATACAGCTAGATAAACCACAATAGGTTCCATGTTATACAGATGATGTTCTTTGTACAGGCTACTGTAACAGTACCAATGGTAGTCTAACCATCCAATGTACAATACAGCTAGATAAACCACAATAGGTTCCATGTTACACAGATGATGTTCTTTGTACAGGCTACTGTAACAGTACCAATGGTAGTCTAACCATCCAATGTACAATACAGCTAGATAAACCACAATAGGTTCCATGTTACACAGATGATGTTCTTTGTACAGGCTACTGTAACAGTACCAATGGTAGTCTAACCATCCAATGTACAATACAGCTAGATAAACCACAATAGGTTCCATGTTATACAGATGATGCAATGTCTACAGCAGGCCTCCCCTCCCCTCCCGGTTTTGAGTTAAACTTTCTTTCTCATTCCTACGCAAAATAAAAATGTAATTCCCATAAAATTAGGTTAAGATGGGCTAAAGCTAAATCCCCCCCGTCTCCGTAGTCCACGTTCGTTACTCAAAGCAGTGGGTCGTGGAAGCTTAAACTGTAAACACGCCGGATAAGTCGACCTTAGTTGTTTCGCATGACTTGCATGCAAATATTCATTATCCCCATGCAGTTATATAAAATACTTCGAGGCGTCTCAGAAGCCATATTTATTCAATAAAATTAATAAATGGGCCACAAAGTTGAACAGTTCGTGAAAGATATCGACGAAAATCTCATTTGCCCAATATGGTAAGTACTCTTTCATGGAGTTTATCTACATTATGCAGATAACAATGTCCTATGCTGATTTAGACATTTCTTTACTGTATGTTTTCTAGATCTTGAATCCAACGTAACAAACAAAAATTCTAGATTTGCAATAAGAAAGTTTTATTGATTATAGTCTAAAAATTCATCGTGATGGATTCTGTTTAAAAACTGCTTGAGAAAATTTGTAAAGATCGTGCACTTTCTCGAAGCATCTGCAGGATTTAAGATCAGCCTCTCATCATTATAATACTAGGAACTCGTACATATTCGTAAACACTTTCTATTCATTTATTTATAATGCGATAATATGTTAATAAACGCTGTTATATTTATCGTTATTATTGTTCGACAAAAGGTTTTACTGATATGATCCATATTGGCTCAAACTCAAAAGTTAAGGAATTTTATTGCCTAACGGCAGCTTTGTTCAAGCCGTCTTCCGTTATTATTATTATTATTTTTTTTCATTTTGTGATGACTTTAATACCTCCAACCAAAGATTCTGGTCGCATTTTTGCTCAAATATTTCGCTGATTTTTTAATGTTTTAGGTAAAACGTTTTAACCTATATGAAATATCAAAACTAGGAAGTCAGACATTTAGCCGATATTGGCACTACCGGAATTAGTCAGTCAAATGTGTACCAACCAGAAAGATTAATTTATTATTCAGATCAAATGAATCAGTACGTAAAGGCTGTCGGCCTAAACTTGAACTGAAATCCTTATCAAATCAAATCATGCTATAATTATGCAGTTAAGACTAAATTAAACTACAGTTTTCACGGTCGGCATGTTGTAGGAACAAACGACAAAAGGAAAATCCTTTGTTAAAGATAAACTTCCAGCTAAGACATTTATTGCATTGTTCGACAGGTAGACCAAGCTATGTGATGTACATAAGTATGCAGAAAGAGCTGCGAGGTAGCTAGCAACCGAGAATTAATAGGAAAGAATAACTAATCACTCTTGGATTATACCTTCTTGTTCTTTGTGTTTTAATTTATTGTCGGGGGAAGGTCTTTCTACTCAATTTTAAGCGAGTTACGGCCAATTGAATTTCACCTCCTCTCTCCTCATACCTTTAATACCAAGTGAAGGTTGTCAACTCACGGTCCTCGTATTACCTAGGTAGTCAAGCACTTAAAACAAAATAATTCGCTCCTGCATGATTCGACAAAAGTTTCTAACCGAAGTTATTTTTCCCGATAAATTTTATATTCCTAAATATTTTTCCTAAGACATTTTCCCCTGAATGAATTTTGATCTCTTTTTCCAGAGTTTTTTTTTCCCTTCATGCCACTTAAGGGATTTAAATTTGTAAGAGAGGTTTTGTCTACGTTCATACATAAAACCCATACTTAACTTCAATTCATCTCACCTATAATTAAGCCATTTTTTTGGGTCAAAAAATGATCAAACCGACCAAATTCGCGTTTGTTTGTTTGTTTGTTTTTTTGTTGTTGTTGTTGTTTTTTTAAAATGAAATATGATGTCATAAAATACGAAGGTGTCATGAAGTCGTCACAAATATCAGAAAACTATCCATTTTACAAATTGTCTTTATGTATGATGAGCTTAAAATAAGAGAAACCTCTTAGTTGTTTTGATCTTTTTCATATAGTAACTGTGGCTGGTAAATATCTTAGACCACCTTTAAGGACCACCAGTATGGAGCTGGTATCTTAAGGGTGTTTGTCAGGTCATCGCCAACTATTCCGGTCATGCGCCCGCGTAAAAATGCAGCGGTGTCGCTTGAAAGTGTTAAGCGAGTTAAGTCAGATTTTACAAAGAAATGTATAGAGAGTCAAGATAGTTGTCGATTTATAAATTTCTGTGTAAACAGTTTTCCACTTGCCGGGGTAGAAGAACAATATATAACATTAAAGCATTTCTTTTTTACCAAACATACTTTAATTTGTTTGGAAAAATCTTTTCGTCTCGATAGTTAGATTTTAAGAGCCTTCATTGCCATAAGTGCTTTGTTAAATTGCAAGAAAAACACAAAAGGTCAAATATTATAACCAGGATTTCTCAAAATCAGAGCTAGTTACCTCATTTGCCGGGGTCGATCCTTAAAATACACACATTCTAAATTACTGATGTCGAATCTGTGGTCAATTGAACGAATTTATACTTTTCGTTTTTTACTTTCAAAAAGCTCCGATTTGAGACGAATATTTGTGAGATCCTTCTTCAAGAATAGGCACTTTGTGAAGCAAAAACCTTGAAAATTATTCGCAAAATACGGCATGTTCGTTACCAAAATAAAGCTTGAGTCCTCAGCTCTCGTTTGCCATCGTTTGTAATAGGATACCTATTAAAGCACAGGAATACCGTCTCAAAAGGTTTTGTTTTGTATCTCTAAGTCCGGGCCTGAGAGAGCTTGGGCTTCCTGTGGTTTTTATTTTATACATGATATCCGCTGACTTGGCGAGCGGCGCATGGCCGGAATAGTTGGCGATGAATAAGAAATAGGATACCTGAAATTATATGGTAGGCAGAATGACAATTGTAATTCAGCGCACGGGATCGATAATTATTCTCGGTTCATAATCTGAATTAATCTGCATTTTAAAGCTACAAATCATTGGTTGCCAGGCCCTGCTGGACACGACTAACGGGTATCTTTTAGAGGTCATCTTGTTTTTAATTTCTGACCATTTCCCCCACCTTTACATATGTAGTAGTACCCTTTCTCCGCCGGGGGATGTAAATATGCTGGCGCGGATCTAATATGACCACATCTAAATCACATCACTAAAACCCAGTTCCCATCAAAATATTTTAACAGGGGCTTAACCTTTTAACGAGTGCCGAAAACATTACAGTAGTAATTATTATACGACACACTCAATTTCGCGTGTATTACGACCATTTTTCGAATGCACATAATTACAGAGCGATAAAACTCGGTCTGTGAACAGGTCTTGAACGTTGTTTTTTTTCTTGATGTCAGCGCGATGGATTTTCGCCTTTTCCTCTCTGCGGCTCATGTAAGTGGTTTGAGCTCGTGATGTTTAAATTTGCTTGTTTACAATAGAAAACGGTTGCTTTTCAGGCACTCATTTTCAGTTTTTTTCGCGTCCTACAATACTCGTAAAATTATCCTGCTGTAATACACAACTAGAAGTGTTATAACCTCTATTCATTTCTAGCAAAACTGTATTCGAGGATCCTGTGATATGCAAAGACGGGCACTCATTCTGCAAAGAATGTATTGACCAGAGGTTGAAGGAGAACAAAAAATGTCCAGTGGATGGTAGAATGATAGATAACCAGACCTTTTCACGTAATTTTGTCCTCTGTGGTATCCTGGAGAAACTAGATGTATTTTGTCAAAGACCACACGAATCAAAAGGTGAGGCTGGAACAAATTTAGGTTAGTGTTAATAATGAGGCTCCATTTGTGATTGTCATACAGCAGGGCTTTGAGCAAGCGATGTCCTTCGGCATGCACGTTTATATGCATCTGTTATTGTTTTTTTTCAATGCTGAAACCATTTTTGCAAGACTATTTCTAAAGGATTGAAGAGTATAAAAGGAATCTTAATTTGTCGTTGATCAAGGGTGGATATAGGAATATGTGGAATTGGGGACGGGAGGGCGATGTAGGAGAAAATGAATAGAGTTTTTTGGTTTGGCGTATTTTTTATCCCGCAAACGGCAAACGGTGGTCACGTTACATTTCATAGTTTTTTCTGTATGTCACTAGCTTTAAAGTATTTTTCACTGGTCAACTGGCGTTTCACGTTTGCCATGAACATAGAAGAATCATTCCCTTGTATTAACTTTGTCGTAAACGAAGATCTAATAAGACTTTCTATTACCTCCACATGCACAAAAGCATTGGGTAGAGTATAAAACATATATCTTTAGAAAAGTATCACCAAACTGATGGTTGCTTTAGCTTCCTTTAAATCTGCATTTGCCTTCCAACTATCGCATTAGGTGAAAAAGATGTTCAACAAACTTGTGAATGGATTGGGAAACTACATTCACTCGCCAAACACAGAGAAACTTGTCCTTTCCAACAAGTACAGTGTCCTAATGTGAACTGCAACTCCAAGCTGCAGAGAAGAGAATTGGCTAACCATGAGAAAGTGTGCCGGTTTAAAAACGTTTTATGCGAGGAATGTCAACTTGGTATGGTTCTACACCAAGTCGAGAAACACAAAGAGTACGATTGTCCAGAAACACTGATTCTTTGCCCTAACGAATGTACTGACCCACAAGGAATGACTGTAAAGATTAAGAGGTAAGCACATCATCGCCTAGGGGGGAAGAGGGATAGATGATTTAGCATCATAGAGATCAACTAATCGTTAATCCCCCCAAGAATAACTATACGATTTTATGATACCCCATTATTCATTATTAGTGGTTGCTACTGAGTAATCCTCCCTTTAATACTGATCTCTAACTTGATCTTCCGTAACCCCTCCGATCCACCCAACCCCTCTACTATAAACGGCGAAAAATTTTCAAGTCCATCCAGCAATAAATTATCTTTTCGAGTCATTCAGAGCTAACAAAGAGCTTGTTTTTGTTGTTTTGCGTTAATGTTTCTTAATATTTAGGAGCAAATCTAAAATACATCTAGCAAACAACTGCAAAAGAACAGCCATCCATTGTCCATTCAAGGATCAGGGATGTTCAGTCCAAGTTGAACGACAACATGTCGATAAACACGTACAAGACAACATGGCACCACACATGATGTTACTGGCCAAACAATGTTCATTGCTCACTATAGAAAACCAAGTTCTATATAATGAGCTAAAGAAAACGAAGGTATAAAGTAGAGCAAATGGAATCGTTTGTTAAGGTCATCCAACAATGCGGCCATCATGCCACATCTATCAACTCCGGCCCTATTCATCCATTAATTTCTTGCTTTATTCGAAAATGTTGTCTCCGGGTTCTTTGGTTTTCCTACCTTTCCAAAGCTTATTTGATTAATACGCTAAATCTGAGCCAAGAGGTTCTTTCAGGATTCTATCTGTGTGTAAGCCGTGCCCTGACGTAGATCAACCTAGAGCTTGTTTCGCGGCTCAAACTGACGTGTGCGCTAACCGTGCTCTGACTTAAATATACCAAAATTCAAATCTCTGAGTTAGCCGTGCTCTGACTTATCTAGTCTTAGATCAAATAAGAGATTGTTTAAGCTAGGATTCATTATATCGATGTCTTTTTGATTTGCTTTGGTTTTCTTCAGAGAAAAATAAGTGATCTTGAAATCGAAGTGATAAGCAGAAATCGCTATGTGTGGACAATACTGGACTTTCCCACTCAAGCCAAAAAATACACTCAAGGCACATGGATGAGGAGTCCAACCTTCTGGTTGTGTGGCAGCTGCTGGTTTCTGAAGTTGTACCCTAATGGCCGTGACAAAAAGTCCAAAGAATTTGTCTCATTATGCCTTGTTTTAAGTGACGAGGATAGACTTGTACGAACTGGAAAACCTTTTATTGTAGCAACAAACGAAGTGACTGTGGCATATGCAAGGTAAAGTCAATTGTCGCGTTTCAGTTAAACTGGACATTTACTGGTCAAGCTAAACAACACTGAGTTGCGAGTGAAAATAACTCCCATTACTTTAACTGTACGAAGCCGATATACAAACACACGGCTGAGTTATAGAACTATTGAAAAGCATTGTCATATTTTTTTACAGAATAACTGTAAAAAGCCAGTCTCAAGCAACATCCATAACACATGACGTAACATTAAACCCAAGGTTTGAATCTACTGGCGTAGTCAGAGAAGTTGCTGTGATCAGCGAACTGATGAAAGCAAATGAAGCACGTTCTCCAGATTTTTGCAGCGTAAAAGATGGTTGTTTTACTGTTACATGTATTCTCTTTTAAAGGTCAACTGGTTCAGAGACGTGCAGTAAAATAATCTAAAATCACTGAAGCAAAACCCTTTCTTTCGATTCCACCCATTATTACTATCATTTTTTTTTTACTAAACTGAAAAACGACATCTTAAAAGTATAAATTTGTTAGAAATTTCCAATCCAATCCAATCAAATGCAATGCGATGCAATCCAATCCAATCCAATCTAATCCAATTTTTAGCCCAATCTAATCCATTCTAATCCAATCCAATCTAAACCAATCCAATGCAATTTAATCCAATCCAATCCAATCTAATTTAATCCAATCCAATCTAATCCAAAAAAATTTAAATCATTTTTTAATTATTTCCAATCCCATCCCATCCCATCCCATCCCATCCCATCCCATCCCATCCCATCCAATCCAATCCAATTGATTCCCAATTGATTCCCAAAGCAATGCAAAATACAAAATGATGAATTTCTTTGTCAGTAAATTGGCATTTGTAGATGTTTTTGAGTATTTTTTTTAACTTTTTTAAAGTGAAAGACAAGGTCTTTATACAAAATAAATGAATGGATCATAAGTAGCGTGCGTCTAGCTACTTATGATCCATTGCTTTATAATATAGTCAAGTCAACAAACAATGACTAAATTAATGGCAAAAATTTAGCTTACGAGTGAACCAAAAATGTTCAAAACTACGGAGACAGTCGGATTTTCAACCGTAAGAAGTACATTTCAAATGATAACTTATCATTATCATACAGTAATGCCAAGAAAATCAATGAAAAATACAGTGGCTTTCTTTGTTGTTGTTGACGATGTTAAAGTTTATTTATATCGTACAATGATTTAACAATGGAAAGCTTCTTATTGTACACGGATCAAAACTAAGTGACTGAACTGGATTAATTTTCTCTGGGCAGTATGCTTTGTCGGCTTTCACTCTCATGTAGAGCTTCAGAAAGGACTTCACTGCAGTTGTGAAGCTGAGAAGTAGATGGTGAGCGCAATATTTGTAGTTAATTACTTTGGAAATACTTTTGTTGAATAAATACACGATAACAATATTCAGATTTTTGTATTTGTTTAATCATTGCTAAAAACCCTTTGAATGTATAGACACCAACCGATTTGTGGTTTGCTTTGTCTTTTTGGAGTGACGCTCTGACACAATCTTGTCCAGCTCACTGTTTGAAAGTGATGCAAATTTTGACAAATGACAACTCTATACTAAATGTCGGAGATTGATGAGTATTTTCGCTATTTTTTTTTTTCAATCATTTTTAGTTATTTTTTCTAGATAAATTGTTAGTAAAAAGATGCAAAAAGTCATTTTTTTGCCGAAGTAAAAAAAGCTGACGTGAGCGTGCAACCCATAGGCAAATGGTTCATGCTTTTCAACCAATCAGATCGCGCGGATTTACTTGAATATGTTATAAAATATTATCTCTCAACACAAATTTATATCTCATTTGTATAATCATACTAACTCTGACAACTTAATAAACAGTTAAATATTTCGTGTAATTTTATATTTCATTCAATGTTTAAATAAATTATCTGTAGAAAGATATAAAATTATTGAACGAAAGTCTTCTTTGGTTTGCCGATGGGACCTCGCGATAGGAGGCGAACAAAGCTGCATTTTTCTTTAACGAAAAACATATACGACAGTTGGTTAAAAACAACCTTTTTGTTTAAGATTTACTAAGCTAAATAAAGGACGAATATTTGTTGTAATATTTGCTCTCAGGGTTATATTTCATCCAGCATTAAAATCAATTAAGCTTATCTATAGAAATATAAAAAGTTTTGAGATAAATTCTTGTCATTAAAATAATAATAATAACATACGATTGTTTACTAAAAAAGACATACCTCACGTCTTGCAAAACACTTCTTGATCCACCTCCAACTACATGAAAGTGTTTAAAGCGATTTTTTCTGTGCATTTTAGAGCCGCATTTGACACTGTAAACCATGAAATCTTGTTAAATAGACTTTTTATGAAATTTAGGATTAGGTGATCAGCTCTTAAATGGTTTCAATCCTATCTACGAGAGAGGCAATTTTATGTGAGTGTTCATAGATAAGAAAATATTTCTAGATTTGATTTTTGTAACTCTTTACTTTATGGTCTCCCGAAGACTTCTCTAAATAAACTACAGCATGTGCAAAATGCTGCAGCGAGACTTGTCTCTCGTAAGCATGAGCACATTACTCCCGTTCTTTTTAATTTACACTGGTAGCCAGTGGAACAACGTAATGAATTCAAAATTCTTTTATTGACATATAAAGCTTTAAACAACAGTGCTCCTTCTTATCTTTCTGACCTTATAAAATCCTATGTCCCTATTCATTTTTTGAGATCTTCATCATTAAACCTGTTATGTAAACCATCTTACAATCTCAATCTTTATGGAAAAAGAGCTTTCTCTTTTGCTGCTCCTGAATTATGGAATTCCTTGCCAGTTAAAATCAGGTCCAGTACATCTATCTATACTTTTAAAAAAGATTTGAAAACCTGGCTTTTCAAGACGGCTTATGATTAATCTAATTGACTTTTATTATTTTATATTAAAATTTTTACTTGAGTTTTTATAAATATTTTTTATTGAAATTGATGCAATGTAAATGTTTTTAATGATATTAAAGTGTTAATTTTTGTTATATTGCAAATTGCTTTTTCTATGTATTTAGGTGAATCATTGTCATGATGTTTATAATATTATAACAATTTAAAAAATTTTAACAACAAAGTTAAATGTTCTTATTTAAAAAACTGTAGAGCGTTATTGAACTAGCGGATACTAACACTATAGAAATTTTAAATTATCATTATTTATTATTATCATTTGCTAGTAGTTTTGCAGTGACATCAAGCGGGATCCCTGTGTTGTGTACACGGGCGTACGTACGTACGTATGTACGTACGGACGGACGGAAGTGACGTCAGACAAGCCGTGAAAAATTAAATCGATGGTTTATCATTTTTTCTTAAGGTGGCTCCATATAGTTTTTGTACGCGCGCGCGCCAGGTTGTGCACGAGCATGCGCAGTACCACGACTTTACGAAAAGTCGGTTGCATGCATTATTTAGAAAAATCGAAACTACATGGTCAGTAGTAAAGTGTGAGCAGAATTAGCCTGGTTTTTGCGCCTGAAATGCGCCTGAAATGCGCCTGAACCGATCACGATCCTGATTGGTCCACTCAATAAGCAGGAAATGACGTCAGGATGGCGCCTGAACTCATTAGCATTGCGCCTGAACCATACTCGCTTTTGATTGGTCTTGAACAGACAGGAAACTACGTCAATGCCATAACATTTTTCATAGATTATCAAAATGGCGGGAACGAGTCTTCAGAAATTATCATTTTGATAGGTTTTGTATTAAAAGGCGCTAATAGAACAATCAACCCATCGTGATTCAGCAAAAATTATACAGACATTGGGTGTGGGGTGTTTGTACATGCGTCTCGTGTCAATGCAAATGTATAGCCTATAAAAAGGGTGGAGTAGCGATTGCCCAACCTATTTCGACTTCAACATGGATCAAGAATTTGGTGCAATCAACTCTTTGTCAGAATGGGAAAGTTTTGTTGATTCGAATGGGATCCCGGAATCTTCAATTGGTTCAGCACTAAATCGGCTTTTGGAGTTAACGACGGCAGAGTTTGAGGTAAGAATTCTACATTAAAAAAAAAAAAAAATGTATATTTGCTACGTTAGTTAGTAGTTACTTTTCCACAATGAAGGTATTTGGAAATTTAGCAAACAGCTTTTAAAATCTGTGATTTTTTCTTCTTAATTCTTAGAATCCAGTTGGAAACACTACGGGGCAAGCTACCACTGCCTCGTATGAGGCCATAGAAGATATTCCTGAAGAAGTTCAGAATAAGAGTGGCAAAAAAGTAAGTTAAGAAACTTATTTTTCCTTGAAAAGTAAATATATTTAAGTGAGGCTCTAAAAAAATCTAATTTGATCTACAGGACTTGGGGAGCGAGTTAATTCAACTTGGAGCCGGTCATGCACAAGATGAACCTTCGGTAAGACTTCGTTTATTATGAAGTTCTGCTATAGCCTCTGTAAGAACGCTTATGGTTCGATTTCTTATTTTATTTATTTCTTATATTTTTGTAGAAAACACTTTTACGATGTAAAGTATGTGGTGGAGCATTCAAGAGAAAATTTGACTTGAAACGTCATGAAAAAGAAATTCATGGCGAAAAAAGTCATTCTTGTCCTCACTGCCGAAAAACATTCAAGAGGAAATCTGATGTGAAACGCCATGTGATCAATGTTCACGAGCGCCGTGGTATTCAACATCATTACAAGTGTAATGACTGTGGTCAAGAGTTTGTGAATTTAGCCCCCTTCCGAGCCCATCAACAAGCAGCCCACCCGAAAAAGACACCAACGAAAAGACCAGCTACTGAACATTCAGGTGGGTTTTGTCAAAAGTAAGATTGTCACAAAACACTTGTATATTATTGACGGAAGAAAAAGGGTTTAACTAATTACACAGCAATTAATGTTCACAGCTATTAACCAAGTCTGGTTTTATTATCTTTAGAAACGAACACCAAGAAAGCGAGACTAGAAAGCCGTTGTGAAAACGAGAAACAACCACAAGATGGAAATACTACGTGGACGGAAGATCCCAGATCCATTGATAGACTCCCTGAAAACCAGCAAAGTCAGACACCCGAATATAGACGCCATTGGGGTCAAATTCGCACGCGGTTTGCTCGCGGAAACAAGCTTCTGAACTGGTACAACTTTCGTCTCTCGTCCATTGATCCAGAAATCCTCATCCAGCAACTACATCAAGTGTTCAACGATCAAGCCAAAGTCTTCAAATTAAACATCTCCTTTGGTTTCTTGCTAAGAAACAATGAAAGCAATCAACTGCAGTACCATTACGCTTCCAGAAATAACAATAATGTGTTTGACGAACCATTCCAAATCTCCACTTTTGCTGATGTTCAACCCGTGAATGCTGCTCTTCGAAATCTAGACATCCTAGAATGGGCAAGACAGCGCCGTCCCAATTCGAAGTGGATCGTCGAGCAAGTGACTAACGTTACTTATTTCGTCGCAAAAGTCGTCGACCACCCCATCGGTAGAGGGAAAACAGCATTACCACATTACATTGTTGAAAATCGCGGGATTGATCCACTGGACTGTGATAAGCAAACTGGTATTCCCTATGAAGACAAATTGTGTTTCTTCCGTGCCTTGGCGCTGCATAATGGGGCTCATCTGAAAAACTTGGAGAGGGATACAAAGTATTATTTTGAAAGGTCAGTTGAATTATTTGTACTTTTTTCGCAATGATTCTTCTACAAAGGTTTATGCAAATTAACGTCGTTTAGACGTCTTGAACTAAGCTTTTAATTGTTTTATGTTTAATCAATGTGTACACGAAAAGGAATATAGGCAGCTTAATCAAACAATGTGTTTACATGCATGTCAAAGATAGGTCTATTACTGAATATATTATAAAATTTTTGTTCTATTTGTTTCTCTTAACCAACAGGTATCGCCAAACCCATTTGATCGAGCAAGAGTTCCACGGAGTAACGTTGCAAGACCTGCCAGCGCTAGAGAAATTTTTCGAAGTGAACATATTTGTGTACACATTAGAACTGTCACACTCTGATGATGACGAGTTGATTCCAGAAATCAGTGCTCGACTTGAGTCTCGTTCACACTGCCATTATAGCAGCACCCTTTATCTCAACATATTCCAGAAACATTTTTCCTATATCAAAGATCTAAAGAAATATTCTAAATCTTTCTCCTGCTGTCGCTGTGGAAAGTACTTCCAGCGTGCAAATAATCATCGTCGCCACGAGCGCACCTGCGAAGCAAAGGTACGATACACATTCCCAGGTGGTGTCTATAATATACCGTGGACAATCTTTGATCTCCTGGAAGATGAAGGCATCAGTATTCCACCCCATCTCAAGTTCTTCCCCTACAGAGCCACCTTTGACTTTGAATGTATGTTTAACTACGACAACCACCCTACCAATAAAGGAAAAATGGAGTGGCAAGCCAAACATGTTCCAATCTCAGTAAGCATCTGTTCTAATGTTCCCGGACACGACCTTCCCCGGTGCTTTGTTTCAACTGGTGACTCCAAGCATTTAGTCCAAGACATGGTTGACTACCTAGTACAAATCAGTGAAGAAAGCTATCGCTTGATGAAAAAACAGTTTGCGGAGGTATTCCGTAGCATTGAATACAAGTTAAACGAAAAATGTGAAATGAACGAAAAAGATAACTACGGATCAGGCAGCGAAGAAGAAGGAATAAATGTCATGGAAAGTGATTGTGAAGACGAAGAAGAATTCGAATCTGAAACGGAGGAAGATCGGGCCTTTTTAAATGATGACGACAGTCTCGAGGAAAATGAACCTTCGTTTTATAGAGCACTGAACCAAAACCTAGGTGAGAGAAAACCCGCCCAAAGAAACACAAAGAAGACAGAGCATAAAAGACAACATCCTTTACTCAAGTTGAAGGTAATCTATTGTATGTTTTTGTAAGCCGGCGTGTGAGTGGTTTTGTGAGATTTTAACAAATTTTGCTATATCTTTCTTTAGAGGAATGAATATTTACAAAGATGAAATCCAAATACCCATCCCACCGTATTTTTCTCCTCCATAGGTAAGACTGGAAAATTATCTTAAAGAGCTTCCAGTCGTGGGATTTAACTCTGGAAAGTACGATCTCAACGCAGTCAAAGAGTTCTTGATTCCCGTATTGGTTGAACAAGAGCAGATCCAGTGCACCATTAAGCGCAACAACAACTTTGTCTCTAAATACTGAACATTTAAAATTTCTCGACGTAACCAACTTCCTTGCCCCAGGGTTCAGCTATGACAAGTTTCTGAAGGCCTACGACTGTCCCCAGACCAAAGGATTCTTCCCGTACGAATGGATGGACTCTTTATACAAGTTAAACTACCCTTCTCTTCCTCCTCATCAAGCCTTCTACTCGTCACTAACAAACAAAAACATCTCCGAAGAAGACTATCATTATTGCCAGCAAGTATGGCGTGAACAAAACATGCAGACGTGTAAAGATTTCCTAGTGTGGTACAACAATTTAGATGTTCAACCATTTTGTGAGGCCTTGGAAAAAATGTGTCAATTCTGGAAAGATAAGAATATTGATATGCTCAAACAAGGGATCTCTATACCTGGCGTGACTTTGACTTATTTATTCAAGACATTAGAACCTGATATTTACTTCTCATTGTTTGACGAGAAGAATAAAGATTTGTACACACTATTCAAGTCAAACATGGTTGGAGGACCGAGTATAATCTTCCACAGATACCACGAGAAACAGAAAACGATGATCAGAGAAAGGGAAATGACCGCCTTGGGAAAAGAGCCAAAGATGTGTCAAAAGGTTGTTGGATACGACGCTAATGCGCTTTACCTGTGGGCCATCATGCAAGATATGCCAACTGGAGTTTTCACTCGTCGACGTGAAGAAAATAATTTCAAGAAGGATAGTTCCATCAAGATGGCAACACAGTGGCTAGAGTGGGAGGCTCGACAGGAAAATATCCTCATCAGACACAACATGAATAACACAGAAAAAAGAATAGGGTACAGGCGATTACCAGTGGATGGGTTCCATGGTCCCTCCAAGACGGTCTATCAATTTCACGGTAAGATATTTGCTTTCGATAGTATATTAACTACTTTATCCATTATTTGTTTGCAGGGATGGACAGAACAACAATAACTTGCTTCAATTTAGAATAATGCATAGCTGAGAAAGGGTTATCGTGACAGTAGTGCTTGGAAATATTATCGTTGTTTAAAGTAACACCATTTTCCCCTCTGCTTTATTGTTTAGGCTGCTGGTGGCATGGGCATAATTGTTATTTGAATAAAGGTAAAGAGTACAACGAGAGAAGGAAGAAACCCATGGCGGAGCTGTTAGAAGAGACCCGGGAAAATTCCCAGTACATAACAGACGAGGGATATATCTTAGTAGAAATGTGGGAATGTCAGTGGCGAGAGCTAAGACGAACCAATCCCATCTTGAGAGACTTCTTAAAAGAACGGTTTGAAAGGCCACTCGATAGTCAATGGACCCTGACTCAGAAGCAAATTTTGAATGCAGTCAAGAAGGGAAGTCTCTTTGGTTATATAGAATGTGATATACGTGTTCCTGACCACCTAAAGTCTAAGTTTACTGAGATGTGCCCCATCTTTAAGAATACAAGAATCCACCGTGACGACATTGGAGAGTACATGAAGGCCTTTGCTGAAGAACAGAACATCATGTCCACTCCACGCCAGAGTCTAATTGGTAGTTACTTTGGAGAAAAGATCCTGCTGGCCACTCCCCTCGTAAAATGGTACTTGGATCACGGACTTGAAGTAACCAGGATCTATCAAGTAATTGAATACAGCCCCGTTCCCTGTTTCAAACCATTTGGCGAGGCAGTGTCGAATGCACGGCGTGCTGGAGATGTGGACCCTGACAAGGCTATTATTGCTGATACCATGAAGTTGGTAAGTGAAAGTAAATAACATTAACATTTATTACTACGATATCATTATCCGTCTAAGAAAGAAATTTTTTTTTTTCTCAGGTTGGAAACTCTAGCTATGGTAAGACTATTACCGATCAAGAACGACATCGCAATACCAAGTTCTGTGAAGAATCTCAAGCCTCTCGACTGATAAATTCACCCTTCTTTAGACAGATAGACAGCATAGATAAAAATACATACGAAGTGCAGTCATGTAAGAAAAACATTAAGTTAAATCTACCTCTTCAGATCGGATTCTTCGTATATCAATATGCAAAATTGCGTATGCTTCAGTTTTACTTTGATTTTATTGACAAATATGTAGACAGAAGTGATTTCCAATACTGTGAAATGGATACGGACTCGGCCTATATCGCTATCTCAGGTAACAGTATAGAGGAATTAGTGAGGCCCGAGTTGAAAGAGGATTATAATCGAAATATATGCAACTGGTTTCCGAGAACCGACAGTGCAGCAAATGCAGCATACGATAAGCGAACTCCGGGTCTATTTAAAGAGGAGTGGTCAGGGGAGGGAATCATAGGTCTTTGTTCGAAAACCTACTACTGCTTTGGTTCAAACGATAAATACAGTTGTAAGGGTGTTTCAAAGAGATGTAGTGAAGTAAACAAAGACAAATACCTTAGTGTCTTGCAAACTAAACAAAGTAGTAGTGGTGTAAACAGAGGTTTCAGAGTTGTGAATAACAGTGTTTACACATATAATCAAATCAGAAATGGGTTTTCATACTTTTACCCCAAGCGAAAAGTGTTAGAGGATGGTATAACAACAATCCCCTTAGATATTTAATTGACCTGAATTTAATGAATGTGTACATAGTATATGATGATTGTTTGATAGGTTTTGACAGTGTTTGTTTCAATTGAATAAAGACTCTTCAAAACACGAAACACAGATATGCTTTTGTCCCTTTTGTCCCTTTTATCCCTTTTGTCCCTCGAAATTTCGATAAAATTCGTCGTTTTCGAATTCTAAGAGTCATTTTCGTTAACACATTATATTGATAGCATGAGTCAACGCATTTGTAAGACTTGTACAGTACCAAATTGTGGTTCAAAATATCTAGTGGATCTTTCTAATCATCTAGCCCAAGTTCACGATTTGTCAACGGAACAGAGAAAACCTTATTTACAAGAAGCGAAACTTCAACAGTTTAAAGTTGCTCGAAAATATACCAGAAAAAATTGCGATTGGCTTATTCCATCGAAGAAAAAGTTATATAAATCAGTCGACAAATGATTTTTGGTCCATTTACTGTTGAAATGAACACGAGACTAAAGCACCCTTTTGGAGCCATTGTCGCTGGACCCACTTGTTGTGGAAAAACTCAGTTCGTTAAACGACTCTTAGAAAATGCTGATGTTATGTTCGATGGGGTTCCTCAGAATATTATATGGTGTTATGGCATGCACCAACCTGCATATGACGAGATGATGGTTACCGTACCAAATATTTCATTTGTGGAAGGACTACCTCAGGATTTGGAAGAGAACATTGACCCATCTATTCGAAATCTCGTAATTATTGACGATTTGATGAATGAAGTGAGCAATGACAAACGCCTAACGAATATTTTTACCAAAGGATGCCATCACAAAAACCTCTCGTGTATTTTTATTTTGCAAAATATTTTTCATCAAGGTAAAGAGTTAAGGAATGTTAGCCTCAACGCTCATTACATGGTCCTCTTCAAGTCCCCAAGAGACAGCAGCCAAATCAACCACTTGGCTAAGCAAATGTTTCCAGGTCATGTGAAGTACATGCAAGAAGCCTTTAACGACGCCACAACGAAGCCCCACGGATACCTGCTTTGTGACCTCAAACCAGAGACTTTGGAAGACTTTCGACTACGAACAAGCATCTTTCCCGATGAAACACAATACGCTTACGTGAAAAAAACTATAAAGCATTGTGCTTTCTACTGGATAATTTAGTTTACCATGAGTCGGCGAGTGAGAAACAACTTCCATCATCTAAAGGTGTTGTCTACAAGCAAACCTCATCAAACTAAAGCTTTGCTCAAAGTTGCTGACGACGACCTCATCAAGAGTGTTTGTGAATGTGTGTATAATATTCTAAAGTCCACCGTATCCGTCACACCACGACAGAAGAAACAACTCTATAAATTTAAAAAATCTTTGCTAGCATTAGTGGATAATCAAGTCCCTTTGACACAAAAGCGAAAGGTCTTGGTCCAGAAAGGAGGAAGTTTCCTGTCTCTCCTGCTACCTCCAGTCCTAAGTGTGATAGAACATTTTCTAAAATGAATTACTCCAGGAAGATGGTTCTGGTCCCTGAACAGACTTTGGAAAGGTTGAGACAGCGAGAAAAGATCCAAACAGCACCTCTGACGTCAAGGCTGAATAGGCTTGATCATGACATGGAGGATGTCTTGAACAGCAAAGAGTTATCAGACGAAGAAAAAGTCAAACACTACAGTCAAGCACTTCAAAACTACCTCACTTATTACAACCAGAGAAGAGATGAACCCATGAAAATTAAATTCGAAACTAGTCCAGATCATCGAAAGGAACCACAGGAGGGAGAGGAGAAAACAGCAATGCCAGAAACTTCAAGACCGGAAGTACAGGATAAAATTGAGCGCGACATTATCAGTGCCTTACCCAAGTCTCTCAAAAATCGTGGCAAGCTGCTCATTGAAAAAATAAGGGAAAACCCAGAAATCATGAAATGGGATAGTCGTGGGCAGCTGGTTTTTGAAGACCGACCTCTTCCAGGCTCCCATGTAGTTGATTTAATAGGTGATTTTATGAGAGAACGCAAAGGTGTGGATCCAATAGGATGGCAAGTCTTTGCAAGGGGTCTTGCTAAGATGAACGCTCCTGAAGATTTGGTCAGAAATGAACGAAGAAGGGGAGCACTGAGAGAATTCAAATCTCGAATGGGTGATCAAGAAGATCCAAGTGCGCTTTTGCCTACCCCTCCACCTGTGAATCTTCCGCGAGGCCCAACTCCAAAGCGTAGTCTCTACCGTGAGCTGCCATATTTACCCCCTTCTGATAAGACGCCAGGAACTATTAGGAGTGTAAGACCTAGACAGCCCCCGAGACGTTGGCTAACGTTTCGCTCTTGATTCACTGTATGCAAGTGTTGTTTGAAAATGAATAAATAAACGAATATACTTCATTCACATGTTGTTTATTACTTTTTTCCTTGAAGTTTGATGGGATACATGTTTCTTAAGATGATTATAAGTTCGACTAAAATGTCTAACAATAAATCGATGCACAAAATTGTCGTTTAACCTCTTATTGTTGCTAAAACGACTTACAATAGCTTTCATGCTGACATTTCTGCAGCGGTTGAGTAAATAATACAAACAGTAGTGTCCACACACGTTAGAATCTAGGCTTTGCAAGCATTTCTGGTTGTATCTCCAGTCTATACTGTTGTTCCTCAAGAAATCTTGAAATGTCGGAACGTATTCTTGAGGTGTGAGTCCATACGAATCAAAAAATTCCCCTATTCGATCTTTGGTAAAATGAAAGACGTACCAATGTGAGCCAGGCTTTCCTTTCGGGTCGACATTAGCCACAACTGCTGCAGGATATCGCTCTATCTGTATCGGCAATAAGTCTGATGGAAAAACACCTTGAAACTGTGATCTCGTAAACGGGTCCTCTTTCAAAACAGCAGCAATTTGTCTGGTATTCATTTATCCGCTCCAGTTGTAAGTGACGGTTCTGTTCGAGTCAATTTCGATCATAGAGTCAAACTCGGCATAGATGATGCAGTTGACGGTACTTGGAAGACCCTCAGCAAACTGAAAACCAATGCGCAGATTCCCTTGCTTTATAGGGGAAACGTGAGGACCCGCTGAAAGATCTGGACTCAGGTCAAAGGCATAGAGAGTGTAACCCTTTGAATAATCTTGCCTGGTGATTTCATTTCCTTGGTTGTGGTACAAAGTACCTGTTCCAGAAAACAGACTCATATATCCCATGAGATACTGTTCTTTTTCAAAGTTCAGTTGTAATGCCTTGATCGGTTGAGCCTCACCATTGACATAAATCCCAACTTGCGTAGCTTTAAAATGTTGAAAATTGAACGGATTCTTGGTGTAAGCTCCATTATTGAAGGCGGCGTTTTCTACCAAACCCAAAACAATTCGTTTGGGGATCTGTCCTAGGAATACGTCATCTGGGGTGAAAGACATGTTGCCGCTGGGGATGGATAGTACTTTACATTCCACTCTTCGTATGGGATAGAGGGCTGGTGAATGTTGAAGGGCGGCTGCGTGACCAAGAAACGTGTCTGACGTCACTTTGACTTTTCGAACAAACAGACTAGCATGCGAAATGCTCACTTTGTAATCGGCTCCACCAACAGCAGACAAGAGACAAAAGGCATTCTTGCTTCGATTTAATCGTATTCGCATGGTGACTCCATTTAGCAGTAAACGGTCTTGATAAAACAAATCAGAATGTAGAGGTCCTAGCAATTCTACAGCAGAACTGTCTTTGATAAACTTGTATCGGGTATTCAGCCCGGTATTGTAGCCAGTAGCGACAGGATCCGCCAGATCCATCTTTCCAGCAGTGTCTTTGTAAAACAATTCCGCAGAGAGTTGAGATTTCTTAGCATCAGAACCATAAGTCAATAACGTGCTGATCATAGCTCGATAGGGATTGGTATTGGTAGAATCCGAAATGACTTTTTCGTTCAGGCTGACATCGACTTGACTGAAGAGTGATTGGAGAAAAAGGTTGACCGGTCCAACTTTATCGGTGGTAGTATCCAAATCTCCACCATTAGCCTTGGTGACCTTAGCTTTAATGTAGATCCATGCCTGTCTCAAATCTGTGTATTCCTCTCCACTTCCTGATATGCTGAATTCAATAGGACCCGAGTCGGTGATGTTAGACACAGGAAAGTATTCAACCCATTGTCCCTTTTCAATGTTGGTCTGAACGTGGGGTACCACAAAGAGGTCAAGTTCGGACTTGCTACATTCGTGAAATTTTGACTGTGCCATTAGAAAAAGTTGAAGCCTTGCTTCTTAGCTGATGATGTTCTCTGTTTCTTAGCTGGACGTGAAATGGCAGGATTCCTTTGATTTTTCCTTTTTGTAGTCTTTCTTCCTCCACCGGTTTGACCTGATTTCTGGGCTATCACGTCTTTCATCACTGCTCGGCCAACTTCACCCGCTCTTGTCTTTAAGGAATCGCTTACATTTTGACCACTCATAACATCTTGAGCTACTCCCAAACCCTCTTTCAGGGCCTGACGGCCAAGAGATTTAGCACCAGTGGTCACGTGAGGCATGGCCCAGCGAAAAAGACCTTTAAGCATCGACCCCAATCCATACCCTTGTTGTAGGGGTGCTCCATGGAAAGCAGCCAGACCTCCTCCTCGTTGTTGAGCCTGGTTAACATAGTAATTTCTGTAATAATCAGCGCTCGAATGTGGCATGGTTAGTTGAAATAAGGAGACGATCTTTTGAAATGCAACGTAACCAACACTTTTCCGGTTTCAAATGGGACTTTATCGCCTGTATCTTGCCTTATATTTACTTCGATGGTCTCGAACTGTTTCCTGCTGACTGGTAGATACTGTGGGGTTAGAAAGGACCTACTAACCCGTTCGCCATCTTTTCCTTCGACAGGGACTATTCGTATCAGAGGAACTTGAGAGTCTCCAACTACCTGTGGTTGCACCACATCACAGTAGACGTACAGGTTGTGGAATCCAAGATCCAAGTCTGCTTCTCGTTCAGCCGTAGTGGTTTTTGAAATCACATGATCTTCGGAAAATCCCAACATCTTTCCAAAATCCGAGAAGAATACAGAATAGTCATCCCTCACATGGACTGTGACCTTACGATTGAGCGTTTCATAAGAGAACCATACCTGATCTTTGTACTTAGTCGCCTTAACTAAATCGTTCATCTTGTCGATAATGCTCTTTAAAGAAGAGTAATGACCTTGGGGCACAATAAACACTTCCACATCCAGTGACTTTCCCTTTCTGATATAAAATCGATTCCAAAACTCCCCGCGAACGTTATTCCAACTATGGGGATACTGAATCTCTGTCAAGCCCACTTCCCAATCACCCATCAACTGTATTGGTTGAGGTAGATGAACTCGAAACTCTGCTAGCGTGTTGGATGGGAATACATCCATACTGCTGTTAGAAGGAAGCCATACATAGAATTGTGTGTTCTCCATGACGGTAATAATCTTAGTGAGTGCTTTAGCATTAGCAGTGGCTATTTATACTGAAACATAACATCGTTTATATTTTATACTTTATTAGATATTCAGAAAGTTACAAATCTCTTACATCACTAGCTGGGACCCAAGAATTAAACTTATTTGGATACCCTTTCCACTTAACAAAATACTCTAAGTGATTTTTCACTCTTCGTTTTTTCAAGATATGCTCTATTTGATAAACATCATCGTCTTTTTGAACACCTTGAAGTTCTTCTTCATAAAACACACCCCCTAAGACTTCTCCTTGTAGGTCTTTTAGACGATAAACTGGTGGTCGCCTTGGGAGCCTTTCCGATATGATAAATATCTCAGTAGTCCAGTTTGGTAAATAACCTTTGTCAAAGATCTTCTTAGCTTTACTGATTCTAACTTGATCGCCAACTCCGAATTTGTAGCGAATAGGTTCTGTAACGGTTTTTCCATACAAGGTGTGCCAAACCACCGATTCATTCTTCCTGTTGACCTCCACGGGTTTCATTCGAATACTGCGGTGAAAGCTATTGTTGTAAGATTCGAGAAGGTCTGGAAGTACGTCAATGTATCTCCAAATGTTTTTGAAGGTAAAGTATTTCCACATTTTAGTCTTTAATGTACGGTTCCAGCGCTCTATCACCCATGCTTTTTTATCACTATGAGTGACGAAAAAGCGTACATTATTTTTCTTGAAATAGTTTTGGACAAGACGATTAAGAAACTCTGTTCCCTTGTCGGTCTGAAACTTCTGAGGAATCCTCCCATACTTGAAGATTTTTATTAGACCATCCAGTATGTCTTTCCCCGATTTGGTCTTTAGAGGAATAGCCCAGGCGTACTTGCTAAATATATTGATGCATGTCAGCAGGTACTTGTATCCATCGTTGTATTTACTTAGAGAACTCAAGTCCACTAAATCAGCTTGGAATTGGGAGTCTATTCCAGATACGATCACTCTATTGGTAGGAAATCTTCGACGAGCAGGCTGATGTAACGTGTACACTTCTTGTCTCTTTAACCAGTCTCTGATTTGCTTACGATTGATCTTTTTGTATCCCTTTTCTCTTGCGGCACGGGAAACAGCATCCACCCCCGAAAAACTTCCCGCGCTTCGAAGATCGTAGTAGATCTGGTTGAGGACTTTGTCCATCGCAAAACTCTGAGTTTTTGACTACAATCGTCCCTCCACAGCACGCTAAGATGCAGCGCATGCGATTAAATAACCGTTCAATACCGATTTGATAGGATGGTGGAAAACAACCCATGTCTTTACCCCTTGGAGTCAGACAAAAAAATGATTCTCGATACGAAAACTGTAACATTTATTTAATTCTTCATAGCATTTACAAACTCACTGAATAGTTCTGAAGATAGTTCACGAGTATTCTGTTTGACATCACACATGTCATTTACAAAGTTCACAATCGGTCTGTTATATCTTTCGAGAAATGACATATCACTTGCTATCATCATTGCTACACTAGAGTTCATGCTTGGTAGGTTGGAAACAAAGGCTTCCCATTCTGAGGACATAGACACATCCACCAGCTTGACAAGATCTGCACACACATCTTGCATCATGTTTAAATCGATCACATTTTTAACATCGTCAAAGTAAAAAGTCCACAAATCATGATCACTGGTCATCAAACAGGCATGGTGGCGCTGACTTGGCCAGTCGTTTTCGCATCCTTCACACTCTTTTGTCAGCTTCTTCATCATTTCTCTCCGGCAGAGTTCGACATAAAAGAACTCAAGGACGTGTCGAATATTGGCTCTGGCAACCATCTCCACTTCATCACTGACAATCATAACCACGGCATTGTCGACACAAGAGATACTTTGAGCTATCGTACTGGACATCTTGATGTCGATATTCACCATCACCTTGTTCGTGGATATTCCAAAGTGGACAGCGACAAGAATCCCGCACCAAGCAAAAGATCAGAGGAATAATCGTAAGCAGCATAAGCAGCCACCACATGAGAAATGATTGTTGTAGTCGAGTGCTGGGGTTCTTATATATTTCTAAACAATTGCTGATGTCATTTAATATATGCCTATGATCTTGACGGTGCCTTTGACTTTCTTCTGTAGATCAGGACGTGAGGAGATTGGGTCGCTCCGCAACCATGATTCGAGTCCAATTTTTGTGGTACAGGATAATCTAAATGGTGACATGTTCGCCATAATTTTATCATTTACTACTTTAAGGATCACATTCTTCAGGGCCAAGTCAAAATTGACTTCTATCTTTTCATCTTCCGTTAGCATCAGACACTCGCTGTTACTAGTTTTATCTTTACAGCCACAACACTGATTTTCATCAATTTGGTGTAGCTGTTTACACACTTCAGATGCGTAAGTCAAAATAAGTTGCTTTTCGGCAAATGTGAAGGGGTCCATGATTTCGAGCAAATGATCGAGAGCTTGAATGGATCACGCTCTTTATATCTAATACCGCTCATAATTTAGCGCGCACAGTGTTTTGGGGAGTGTGGAACTCTTTTCAATAGTTGATTAATGAAGAAACACTTTTGTTTGAGATTTCAAAGAATTTTATTACAATATATGACTATTAGAGTACACGGTATGATAGTTAATAGTTTGAATGTTCAAAGTTCTCAAATTCTCTGAATGTCATGCAATGGGTTGGGCATTTTTATCCGTACACTTTTTGTGGAGAAACAATGCCTTGCGGATGTCTTTTTCGGGACTAGTGAAAGTTTCTCCAGTCTTGAGAATCCTGTATTGGTAGCTGGGGCTTGAAAACATGGAAAAATTGCATACCCTGAGAAACAGTTTTCTCACAGTACACCCACCATCAATCTCGGGGACGTAGCAGCATCTTGATTTGGAGTATTGGAAGAATACATCCCACGATATGATAATGGGATGGTTGTCAAACAAAGGATTGATGGTCTGGGATGCCAAGTCACTAGCCAGCTCTTGGAGGTAGATTTTCTTGTCAGATACTGAGAAGGCATGGCTCTTAACGTGGTTTGTTTCCTGCATCAGTTTTATCATCTTTCCACTGTCGTTATTATCGTAAAGTTCGTGGAGGTAGTTTCTCAGGAATGGTTTTAAGTACTCGGGGTTTTCTAAACTATGTTCATACTTCATGAAAGAGTCAAAAGCTTCTAACAATATTGGCAAGGGAAGTTCTCTTTGCATACGAAACCAGACTTTCTCAAAGGTCTTTTGCCAAAAGGACTCGTCTGCTTCCCAATGGATTAGTTCATCAAGAGTGACCTTTCTTCCCTTGGTTCTTTCAATCTCGTCTATCCTTTCTTTGTTGGCAATGTCCTCACAGCATTGATAGAATAAAAATCTGAAAAATGTTTGAAGCTCCCTGATCATCCCTGTTTCAACCTGGTTTCCTTCAAGTTGTAGTTTTTCCATTCGTTTAACGAGATTTGCTAGAGCCTTTCGCTCTGTTCTGGGTTTGAACAGTACAGGTTTGAGAACACGACCACTTCTCAACTTCATGGTTTAGGTCTCTTGATCGGTAACTACGTGATATCGTAAGGGCAAGGAGGAGAGGAAGAATGATAAAGATTGCTTCTTTCAACATATAATTACTTGCGGTTCAGGCGCAATGCTAATAAATTGTAACGTCATATATTTCGACCTGTTCAGGCGGACCAATAGGAATCTATTTCAATTCAGGCGCAATGCTAACGAGCTCAGGCGCCATTCTGACGTCATTTCCTGCTTATTGAGTGGACCAATCAGGATCGTGATCGGTTCAGGCGCATTTCAGGCGCATTTCAGGCGCAAAAACCAGGCTAATTCTGCTCACACTTTACTACTTGGTCAAATATATCTAAATTTCTACAGTTTTTTTTTCTCGTAGAACGATATGGCAACTGACAAAATAGTAACATCAGAAAAATCTGTTAACATTTGGTCAGCTACGATTTCAAGCTCACGCCCCCTCATGTGAGCCCATACAAATTATGTCTCAAAAACACGGTTTTTGGATCTTTTCTCAAAATAATGACTATCTAGGTAAAAAACAGAAGTGGATTCAGTGAATTCAACTATTCAAAGACTGTACTATATGGTTTAGATTTTTTTTAACATAATTGACTAAACATTTGCCCCAAAAGCTGTAAAGCTTAATAAGGGGGCTCACATCCATAATATTTACAGTACAAAGAAAGAAAATTAAATTAGCAAAAGCGAAATAATGAAAACAGTAAATGAAAAAATAATTAATCTTTGGTGAACAAAAAATCGTTTGTAGCTAATATGTACTTTTGTACTTCAGTGAAAAGTTCATGATTTTTCTCTACAGCCATATAAAAACCAACTAAGTTTTTGAATTTTTGAAGAAACATTTTGCCACAAACTACCACAAATCAATGCAGCTGAGTTAAAAAGAGAATTTCTCTGAGCAGCATATAAGGGACATTTAAATATCTACATTAACATCGGGGAGAGACAGAACAATTAATTTGAAACAAGTACTCGTTTAATGCACAGGCTTGTAACCTTAATCGAGCATGTAGAACTGACACTATTCTTGAAATAGAATAATTAAATAGTTTATTACATTTCAACGAAAGAAACTTGTCACAGATATCTTTCTTAAAAATAGAAAGAGATTCCACATTCCTAATTTGCAAATATAAAGAATTCCATAACTTAACAGCAGAAGGAAAAAAAAGACTGCAGAAAACGTTCCGTCCTACAAGGAAAAAGACTGAAATTATAATTGGACCTTAGAGATCGAGTAGAACGTTGCTTAACTATTGCTGGTAACAAGTCCGAGAGATAGGAAGGAGTGACACCCGAAACAATTTTATAAAAATGTACAAGTTTATGAACCTTACGTCTAGACTTTAACTCATCCCATGCTAGCTCTTCACGTAAAATATTTGATCGTGTTCCTTTCATTGCACCCGTGACCACTCTGGCTGTCTCATATTGAATGTGCTCTAATAATTGTTAATCAGCTATTGAGCAGTTGTCCCAAATAACATCGGCATACTCCAAAAGGGGCCTGATTAAACTTTTATATAAACAAATAAGAGTTGATCTATTAAGTTTATATTTTAAAGGTTTCAATAAATTAAGCCGTTTGCATGCTTTATCACCTATCTTCATAATGTGATTTTTCCAAAACATCTTACTTTGCAAAGTAATCCCAAGATGCTCATGGGAATCCACCTCATTAATCCTTTTCCCATCCATAAAAAGATTCGGATAAGGTTCTTTCTCGTATTTTAGAGAGAAAGTAATACTACGTGATTTCACAGGATTCATTGTCACTTTCCATTTGTTAGACCATTCAATTATCTTACTAAGTTCAGAGTTACGTCTGTCAGCGGATACAAATCGATTCTTCAAAAGTTTCAAAAAGAGTAGTATCGTCAGTGTACAAGTAAGGATGCGAGGTAAGACCAGAAACAATGTCATTAATATATATTAAAAAGAAGAGAGGACCTAAAACAGAACTTTGTGGGACTCCTGCATCAATAACTTTCCATTCAGAACATTGACCTTCTAATACAACACTTTGTTCCCTTCTGTGCAAATAACTTTTAATCCATTGTAACAAGGGACCTTTAACTTCAAGAGCTTCTAGTTTACACAGCAAACCGGCGTGTGCCACACTTTATCAAATGCCTTACTTATATCCAAGAAAACAATTCATACTTAATTACCCTTATCCAAAGATTTGTAAATTTGATGAACTAGGTGAATAAGTTGATTTACAGTTGAATCACATGGTCTAAACCCAGATTGATACTTATAAAAGAAATTTATGTCCTTCAAATATTCATAAATTCGTAAGAACACAATCTTTTCGCAAATTTTGGATATAGATGGCAAAAGAGAAACTGGACGATAATTTGTTATCAACTGTCCATTATCTTTTTTAAACAAAGGAATAATATTTGCGCGCTTCCACTCACTAGGGTAAATAGCTAGCTTATAGGACAAATTGATAAAGTCAGTAAGAGATTGGTGAAAACCATCAGCACATAATTTAATAATTCTATAACCAATTCCATCATGACCACATGCTTTGGAAACATCAACTTTTCGCATTAGATCGAGAACTTCATCACTTGTTGCTTTAACGCTGGAAATAAATGTACCCGCCGAATGCAATGGAAGTGAAGGCTTTACACTATCAGAATGTGGGAGTATTGTCTGGGCAACAAAGAATTCATTAAAAAAAGAGATGCCTTGGTCTTTGTATCTACAATAGAAACAATATCCTCTATAATGGCAGTTATTGAAGGAGCATTGTTACCACAAAGACGCTTAGTTATAGACCACCACTTCTTGTGATTAGTCAATGGATCAGTCAGATCCTTATTTGCTTTGTCATAATAAGATTTTTTAGCACGTCTTATAAAGGCAACTGTGAAGTTACGTTGACGACGATAACGCTCCCAAGAGAGATCTGTCTTAATCCTATTGTGAGCCTGGAGAAGTCGATCACGTTTCTTAATAGAAGAACGCACCATACTATTCCTCCAGGGTTTATCATTAGGTCTAACCGTGATAGTTTTAAAAGGTATACACTGTTCAACAATAGAGCTGAAATGAAAAAACCACTTGTCATAGACAACATCGATATCGGAATCCTCTACCAAAAAGCTGCTCCAATCGGCATGAGACAATTCATCGTTCAACTTAGTAATATCGGTAATGATAAAAAGGTAAATTATACACCGTGAAAAGATGAAAAACCTTTCTGACGTTTCGGATGCTAGTCCTTCGTCGGAGTAAAAGATAAAGAGGTGGTAGAAAGGAGTGTATATATGATAGAATAAGACAAAAGAAACCAATGAGAGCAAGGTAGGCAAGGAAACAACAACAAACAATCAAAGACAAAAGAAAAGGTCAGTTCAAAGTAGGGCGTTCATTAATCCCGTCGGGACTAAGAGTGCCCAATTGGTGAATAACACGCATTTCTTTGGTCTTGCGACAATCATTGTTGCCGTTAATCAAAGAAAGACCGAAAACAATGAAGTCAGAAAGAGAATGGTTAGCTAGATTAAAATGGCGGGAAACTGGTTTGGTGGGATCGTTTTTGCGAATATCATAAAGTGATTGCAAATTCGATCACCAAGACGGCGGCCAGTCTCGCCCACATACAAAAGATTACAGCGGGTACATTTAATACAATATACAACATTAGAAGTGGTACAAACAAAATGGTCAGTGATTTTAACAGTGGATTTAGGACCGACAACAGAAGTGCGAGAGGCTATATGTGAGGACAAGTATAACAACGTTTACGAGAACAACGAAAAGTACCAGGTTCTTTGTTAGAGGGAAGAACTCCCTTAACCAAGAATTAAAGAACGAAGATCACGATTACGTTTATAAGAAAAAAGAGGGCGGTTGTTGAAAATAGCAGAAGTGCCAGTATCAGAGTCAAGCAGAGAAAAGTTGCGGTTAACAATGGGTTTAATGGAATAATAATAATAATAATAATAGCCGGGATAGGATGATACGTAAGAGTGAAAGGAATGCGATCATTAGAGGGACGAGTGTGAGGAGTGAGAGCGGTGGTACGATCAATAGTAGAAACTTTGCGAATGCGGCGCGATCGATAACATGAGCAGGATAATTACGCTTAAGGAAGAAGGAACGCATCTCAGAACATTTAATAGAAAAATCAAGATCATCACTACACAAACGACGAAGACGAAGAAATGGCGAGAAAGGAATAAGCCTTTTCATAGTTTAAGAATCGTTTTCAGTGCGCATGCGATTTATCCCGAATTTCTCACCTTCTTTTGTCTAAACCTTCTTTTGTTCTTAATTAAACAAAAGAAGGTGAGAAATTCGGGATAAAATCGCATGCGCAGTGGAATCAATTCTTAAACTATGAAAAGGCTTATAGCGTTAAGAGTGTGCTTAGGATGAGAAGACGAGTAGATTAAATAAGAATGAGAGTCAGTAGGTTTGTAATGGACACCAGGCACTTTACGCATCGACGACGGGAGACCAAGACGACGGTGTTCTTGACCGAAAAAGACTAGGTCGAAAAACGTCGTCTTCCACGTGTCAACGTCGAGTAAGCATAATTACGCATCAGACTAGACGGGAATCATATATGTTAGCGGGAAATTTAAATTTTACCGTTCGTGATGGTTTCATTGCGAGAAGTTCGAGATGTTTTGCTGTTTGCTCATAGTGAAAATTTGATTAACGACGAAGAGTTGCTTCTTCTTTATGACTTGAACAGTTCCAACAACCTTGAACTTCCATATTGGACGCACAAACCGTTTGAACTTGATATTTTGACAGACGATGAATGCAAATCGGAATTTAGATTTTTGAAGAACGATATTTACTTACTTGCTGAGGTTTTGCAAATACCAGACGTGTTGAGATGCTATAATCGAGTTGCTGTTGATGGAATAGAAGCTACTTGCATTTTCTTGAAACGATTTGCATACCCTTGTAGATATTCAGACATGCTGCCAAGGTTTGCAAGACCAGTGCCACAGCTTTGCATGATATCAAACCAAGTCATGAATCATGTTTACCAAACCCAGTACCACCGTTTACGTAATTTTAATCAGCCATGGCTCTCTCAGGCTAATCTGCTAAACTATGCAGACGTTGTTCACGCTAAAGGAGCTCCACTTCAAAATTGTTGGGGATTCATTGATGGGACTGTTAGACCAATTTTGAGACCAGGAAAGAATCAGAGAATCCTTTATAACGGACACAAACGAGTTCACGCAATCAAGTTTCAGTCTGTTGTTGCCCCAAACGGTTTAATAGCCAACTTATATGGTCCAGTTGTCGGAAGGAGACATGACAGTGGCATGTTGGGGGAATCTGGTTTACTTGGTGTTTTGCAAGGACATGCCTTCTCTCCCCTTGGCCACCCACTGTGTTTATATGGAGACCTTGCCTACCCTATTAGCGTCCATCTTCAATCACCATTTAAAGGTCCAAGACTAACCCAAATTCAAACAAATTATAATTCTGCAATGAGTAGTGTAAAAGAGCATCTGTTGAATGGGTTTTTGGAGATGTTACCAATTATTTTGCTTTTCTGGACTTCAAAAAGAACTTAAAGATTGGACTTAGTGCTGTAGGGAAGATGTACTCTGTTTGAGCATTGCTAACTAATGCTCATACATGCCTCTACAAATCCACAACGTCATCCTTTTTGGTTTAGACCCACCTGGATTACAAGAGTATTTTCTCTAGAAATTAAATAAGACATTTCATACACTTAGAGTCAGTTTTGACCTCACTTGTTCTGGTTTATTAACTGCTAAAATGGCTACATGCATCAGTGGGATCGAGGTCCCTTTATATTTCAACATACTAGAAGACTAAAGATTGTCTATACAAAAACACAAGTGACAAACAGTGATATAAGTGCTTTAATATAAATATAAGGAATATAAATATATATCTGACTGCTTAGATTTTATTATATTAGTGTATTGTTCAGTTTTTGACCCCCTATCTCTACATGCTAAAAGACTGAAGGGTATTTTAGTATATAGAAACACAAGCAAGGATGGCAGAGCTTGCACATTTGTGGCTGTGTGGAGTGGGGAGTGCTAGAATTTCTTTTTCTGGCTGCACATCCTAAAAAATTTTTTACTCAGGCAAAAAAGGAAAAAAGTGTGATTTTTTTTGGTGTGTGTGTGAATGGGGTAAAGCTCCCCCCAGCTCCAACTGTTCTGCCATCTCTGACAAGTGACAAACAGCAACATAAATGATGAGTGATGTTACATTTAACCCATGAAATAGGTCCTAGTGTATTAGATACAAGTTTAAGATGCATGTTCCAATTGACTATTAGTCCACTGTTAGATTTTTGTTTTATAAATTACATGTCATCACTCTAACATAAACCTATTCCAAAAAACTTTGCCCATGTGGGAAGCTGACACTGCAATAAATGCTAGGTAGTCCGGTGATCTATTTATATATTCAAATCATACTTGCTTCGATAGAACAAATACAGACATGAACATTTTCACATGCGTGTTCACATATCACTTGCCAATCCAGCATTCATTTTGGTTGTGCTATATAAATGGTTAGCAGTTGTCGTAGAAATTGTCGTCACTCAGCAAGCCGACATCGCCTGAGTTTCGTCTTCCAGCTCATCTAAAAACAAATCAAATTATATTGATTTTAAAATAAAAGCAAGAAAAATGACAGCTTGTGACGCATGTCGTCAAGGGTCATGAGGTTTAAAAAATGGTTTCAAGTACCTTACCATTGTCAATTATAA